>JAIOTZ010001017.1:0-40803 GCA_023374045.1 Limonium bicolor
GAAGGCTCAAACCTTGTCCAAAAATTATAAAAACCATACCATTGGAATCCCCTTGCAAAGGAGAACGTCTCCCTCCTTTCAAAAATCGAAAACGACCACTTTCATTTCCATGGGTATTCTCCATTTGAAGATTTGAGTCCACCATTAGAAGCACCTTCACCTCCTTGTTTCTTTGAGGTAAAAAGAAATTCGAAAATCCTACATTTCTAGCCCTCATTAACATTATAAGAATTTTCAGTTTTTTGAATGTCTTGTTCTTCATGCTCTAGCCGATTTTGGCTTCTCCATTGGGTTAGGAATCCTACTCTCTTGCTAGTCAAGAACTTCATCCATTGGTTGGAAGGTAGTACTCTTTTCTAAACCCTAAAACATCTAAATTCTAGGGTTAGTTAAGATTAAGGTGCTAAACTAGTATGGGGATGTATGGCTTGCTGTAGCATTGCCATTTCTTGAACAAAACCGAGAACAAGAGAAGAAGGAAAGAGGAAAGGAAGAGAAGGAAAGGAAAGAAAGAAAAACTAGCAAGACGAGGTAAATACTCTTACCTTGAGTTAGTTCGTGTATTGTAGTGTAACAGTTTTTGAGTAGTAAAATGAGTAATGTATTGAGTATGAGTAGTAAGTATGTTGTAGTATAATGAGGAATGATATTGTAACAGTTTTTGAAGTTTTTAAATGATGTTTAAAAGCTTGGGAAAACCATGGGTAGTATGTGTATATGTGCAGGAATTTTATTGGGTTGTAGTGAAGTTGAAATGTGAGTATAATGCATTGTATAAACAGGTTGTGAGAATGAGCCATTGTGAGCTGAAATAGTGTGTGAGCAAAGTAAGAATTATAGGGGAGACTATGTCAAATTTCATCTAGAAATTCGTGGACTTAGTTGTTTAGGATGAAGGAATAACCTAGGTAATAACTAGGTACATATGGAGAGTTTAAAATGAGTGGTTAAGTATTGCGAAACAGATTTGGAAAGGAACTTGTAAATGGGATGGAACTAGGTTGTGAGTTAATGTATTAAGGATGTTAAGATTGGCATTAGATGAGGGAGTATTGGAGAATAGGAATTGAGGGAAAAATCTGTAGCATAATGAAGAAAACCAAATCTGTAGCACTTGGTGTGAGGAAAACTAGTGTAAGTGTTGGGAGGAAGAGAAAAATTGTATAAGTGTATCTAGGATTGAGTAATAAGTTGGTGGATGAATCAAGGTGATTTAGAGCATCAAAATGAGTGGTAAACATGTGGGAATGCATTGGTAAAGATTGGGGAAGAAATGGGAAAGAAAAAGAATTGAAAACAAGGTCTGTAGCAACTTTCTGCTACCGACCGACCCAGGGCCTGGATCGGTCGGTGGGTCAGTCGGAGCTTAAGTAACTAGTATAAAGACACTGGAACGGACCGACCCAGGAGCCGTGAGTCGGTCGTGGGTCGGTCGGACTAAAACTCCCGGTTGTCGAAGTTTCTGACTTCGACCGACCCAGAGGTTGGGTCGGTCGGTCGGAGCTTGGACAACGGGACTGAAACTTACTGGGACGGACCGACCCAGAGGTGTATGGGTCGGTCAGAACAGTTCTGCGTCGGTCGGAATAAATTTCAGAGAACGAAACTTACTGGGATGGACCGACCCAGGAGTTGGGCCGGACGGTGGGTTGGTCGACCCAAACTTACAAAAAAAAAAGAAATGTTTTATTATATGGTTATAGTAATCATATGTAGGTATAAATATGTATGCCAAAAGACATATATGCATATGTATGTAGTAATACACCATTAATGAAGTAGAAAAGGTAGAGAAACAAGTTTAAGAAGTATTAAAGAAAAGAATGGTCTTATAATCAAGTAAGAAGGTAATGGAGTAGTAAGTATGCATTGAAACTTTCAATGAAGGAATAAGTTGGATCAATAATAGATCATTGATCATACAACTTCATGTATGTATAAGAATCAAATAGTTGATCATCAAAGGAAACCCGGTTGTTATACCCAAAATTTTGACCCCCTGGTTAAGGTCTACGAGGTTGTGAGAGCCATCTCCATCAAACAATAAGAGACTCCGGCCCGATCGGCGTGTTCCAGGGCCAGAGGAGCAGTTTTGTCGTTGTCAGGGGCGTTTTCGTAATTTTTAAGGCTTCTTGAGTTCTCCTATAGGCTTTCTCTCTCCTCCAAAGGGTGCCCAAATCAGCTCGAAATGCTTTGATATTTTAACCCATGATAGAGGATGACATTTTAAGCATAATGGCGTTGGAATTTTGATTTTTCGAATTTCCAATAATTTTCTAGCAATTTCTGATTGAATCTGACGAGAAATTCAATTTAAAAATGCTCCAGCATTTAAAAAATTCGTTTCCACCTCAGAAAATTCATAATATCCATTCTTGACATGTGGTTAAAATTTCATAGCAAAATTCCTTTGGGAGGTTACTCAGTTAAAATATCGAAAAATCTTACTTTTACTAGATTCTCTTTATCTTTAAGGAAGTCTATATAAGGGGATAGGTTTTTGGATAAAATCAGAACCTCACATGCTGAAGAACCCTAGAGAGTCAGAAAACACGGCCTCCTCTCTCTCTCTCACGTTTTCCAACACCCGGCCACCCAAATCATACTGAAAGTCCCCCGAAATCACCATCTAAACACGTTTTCCAATCCCCAAAGCACCAATAACCATCAAAACCTCACAAAAACACCTCTAAAACGTGAAGAACAGCAAGAACAACCAACAACCAGAAGCTTGGGTCGAAATCCTCTCGGGTCTGCCATCAACGGAGCACTCGACGAGTCCCGGTGTGAAGAAACGTTGTGAATCCGAAGGTAAAACAGGTAGAAACTCCACTTCCCTGATTCACCACGGTATATCTGTCTTGCCTCAAAATTTGGGCTCAAACTAACCTTCGTAGGCTTCTGTATTGCTGTTTATTTAAGCCTCTGTCAGATAACTTGTTTGCTAAGTTTCGTGCTTAATTCGAATTCAAATTGAAAACTTTCAATCACTAACGTCTTGTAAATCTTTCAGGCTACACACCCATAAAATTTGAGCCAAAACACCTTCGGGAACCTCAAACCCCGTCCGGGGTGTCCGACCACGGACTATGGTCCGGGTCCCGGACTTGTCCGAGCCCGGACACCCACGGACGGCGGCGGGATTTTAAAAATTCAAAATTTAGGTTTTTCTAATGATGTCCGGGCCCACGGACAGCCTGTCCGTGGCCCCGGACTTTGCAAATTTTTGTTTTCCTTTAATTTCGACTTTTCTGTATATTTAGGTTAACTGGGGTCCGTGGTCTCGGACTTTGGTCCGTGGCTACGGACGTAAGCAAAATTTGACCTAATTCTGCCTCCGAAACCCTAGTTTAGGTAGCTTTTAATTTCACTTTAATTCTCTGTCAAAAAATGTTAAAAACAAAAAAAAACAGAAGCTCGCGCACTTAGGTTAAAACGACTCGTAATAAGCCGTAAATAAACTAAGTAGAGGAAAAACGACCTAGGAGGGTAATGAAAGTAATTGAACCCTAATTAAGTCGAATATCAAGCCCCCGAACCCGAACTCTCCTTTCCTAATTTGATCTAGGTTAAAATTAGGTGGCGACTCATAATAGGTTCCAGTGAGCTAGCTTAGGTTTAATAATTATTGTTATATGACATAGTTATTAATCTTAGGCTATAAGTGGACCTAAAACCCGATTAGATCCCAATCAGCCTTAATCAACATAGGATAGGGTTTAAAATCGAGGCTCACAGACTGGCGACTCTGCTGGGGACAAGATTCTTAATATTAACTTGTTTAGTTTTAAGAAAGAGGGCTTAACTTGAAAATGTTTATTTATGGCTTTTATTACATTGTTTGTTTATCTTTGTGCGCACTTTAATTCCTGCACCTTTGCATCATATGAGAGCGAGGGTCCACGCAAACCGATTTCACCCCGGGACCCGTTTAAGGGTCCCCTGTCAGGGACTCACACCTTTTAGGTGATGTGAATAAGCGGGGGAAAAGAGGAGGGTGTCGTCTAACCACACCCCCTTAATACCTGGGCCTTAGCCCCAAGCGTTTTCCTGGCGGTGCCCTTACCTAGCCCATTGTTTGGTCAGTCAAAGACCCGACCGTAGACGCACACCTTTAGGTGATGTGAAAAGAGTGGGGAAGCCCAAAGAGAATAGCGTGCAAGCCCTATTCCTTTGTGGTGACCTGGGCCCATGCCCCAAGCACCTCTCCGGATCGATCCATACCCAATTTGGTTGAAGCGTCTAGTAAGGACATGTTGAACTTGTGTGGGCCTTGTTTGCTTGTATGATCGGCCCACTGCCAGCCTAGAAATTGATAGGAACTCTTCCTATGTCAACTCAGCCCAACCTGGAATTCACGACTTCATTGTTTGCGGCCCTAAGGCCCTGTTTGGTTTGAATAAATGAATTGTTTGTTTGGGCTCTGGCCCAAAAGTTTAGACCTAGGTGATTTCTCTCTTTCGGCCCAATTTGAATTATCAATTTAGTTCTAGGCCCATGAAAACAAATCCACCGAAAGCAGTTCATGAAAATCCATCAGGCCTTTCCGTTTCAGGGTTTATTCTAGTCTAGAAAGACTTCCCGCTCGGGCTTTGGCCCAAAATCCTAGGTATAAGTACCATCTTTTAGGCCCAATCAGAAGTACTCGGCCCCAAATTCCAATTCACATCTGGGACATGGTTTAGAGATCATTTCGGCCCATGCGCCCTCTATCTAGCCCAAACACATTTTGGCCCAGGTGCCAAATTCTTAGAATATTCCAAGTGCCACACTCATAACTCACTTAATCTGGGCCCATAGACCAATTCATAGTTTTGGCCCACGAACTTTGCTCTGAAACCAAAATTTTGGCCCATAACATTTGAATCCCAGAAAGTTTGTGCAACCCATTCATTCTAGTTTCTGGCCTCAAGGCCCAACAAGATTATCAAACGAATCTTAGGCTTCAAGGTTTCTCTCGGCCCAGTGGCACATTCACGGTCCATGTGGCTTCCTTCGGCCCGTTTACTCCACTTCCAGATTAAGGGTATTCAGGCCCGCACATCCGTTCCAGTCTAGAAGTCCCTCTGGCCCATATTTCTTACTTCAATCTGAAATCGTTCTGGCCCAAGTGCCACAATCCCAAATCATTCCGGCTCAAGTGCCATTTTCCTAAACACATTCAGGCCCAAGCGCCACATCCTCAAACACTTTCTGGCCCAAGTGCCACATATTCTAAACATTCCGGCCCTAGTGCCACAGTCTCACAACATGTTCTGGCCCCAGTGCCGCATCCTCACTCCGTCCCGAGTGCCAACCCGCTTATGAATCATTCTGGCATGTGTGCCTCACTTTCAATTCATCCAGGCCTGAGTGCCTATCCACATCCACTACCTTGATCACATACATCCCATGTGTCTCGCCACACTCCCTTCTCCACATGAAACTCATTCTTGCGCAGGGAATATCTCACCACCTTGTCGGCTTCCACCACTTGTCACCTCTCAATAGAAAGTTTCACCGTACACTGAAAGAATCCCACTACCATGTTTTACTTTCATCACTACATCACTCCACCAAAACAGCAAGACTTCATCACCACGTACCACCACACATACAGCCACCTCCAACGGATAACTTGGGTATTCAAAAGGCTTGTCAAAAAACCCCACAACAATACTGGGGGCAATCTGAGTTAAGGAATGATAATGTCTATTTCATTTGTTTAAATGTGCAAACAAGTCTCTGAGTGAACGTTTCGCGAGAGTGCCTTGAGCGGTAAAACCAAGAGTGAAAGAGCGTGTCATTTTTACACGACTCCAGAGAGGTCACATTCAAAGGTAAGGCAAATGGCATGACTCCGATCGAAGGAGATAATTTGTAAATTTACGCTTAAACCTGCGAAAAGTAACAAAGAACGGATACACAACTATCAGGAATGACGAAGCACCTAGGTACAGCACCACATAGCCAAAAGCTTGTGAACCCTGACGTTAAACCCTAGGCACCCCCGCTGAGCCTTTCATATATCCCCTTTTGATATTATGAACTCCACAAAGTAACCCGGCCAATGATGAATGTTCGACCCGGTGACCAAAGGAAGCGAGGAGCCCGACTCTCAGATAATATTCTCATCAGTCCAGAGAAGCAATGCCGCTATCAGCATGACAAAGCGATCCGCAAATGGTCCTAGAGTGACACAGGATCCAAAGAGCTCACATCAAAACAGCTCTCGAAGCCCAAAACCGGGAAACACAAGAACCCCGAAGGCAAAGTCAAGAAAGGATAAAAAAAAAGGCAAACCCGAAGTGCCTCGAAGAAATCCAAATGGCAAAAAGAGAAATGGTGTAAAGGACAACTTCAAAGTCCAAGTCCAGAAGCTCAAAAACAACACACAAAGCAGCTAGACGACTTCAAGACAAAGAAGATGAATCCGAGAGAAGACACAAAGTGCAGCTTTGGTCACCCTTTAAACTCCACATACCTCAAACATCCCTCCATGGTCCATTGTCTTGCATCACACCCATGGCCACGTTATAAGCCTCAAAGACTTCCGACTTGGTGGTTGTGTATCCGTGAAAAAGTAACAGATTGAATGCGTAAATTCATCAAATATCAAATTCAATGGTCTAGAAGTTGTGACCGTAAGTGAGAAACGAGTGTAAACACCAAACACGTCGAGTGTAGGTTAGGAAGCACCATAAAACATAAGCCTTGACCCTGTGAGGACGAGACTCATTTGCACGTTTGATCAAAGAAAATACTGGGGGCAATTGATCGTTCCGATCGATTGCCATGAACTCTAGCTCAGATTGTCTTAAGGAAAATACTGGGGGCAATTGTTGGTTCCAACAATTGCCATGACAACACCAATTGAAACCTAAAGCTTGAGCACCACCATCCCACCACAGGCATAAGCCCTTACCTCCACACCTCCACTACACAGCCCACAAAAGCCTTTTCCTGCACATCAAACACCACAAGCCCACATAAGCCTTTACTTTCACACCATACACCACACAAGCCCAAACCACTACACAGGCCCACATAAGCCCTTACCTTTACATCATACACCATACCCCACCGATGGCATGTTCATCTCCTAGGAGATAAATTGCAAGTCCGAAATCTATGGTCAGGAAATGATAATTTCACTTTCCTTTTCAGTAAACAGAATTTTCTTCAAACACTGCCACGTTTGGCACCTTTTCCAACAAATTCATGTTTTGGACGAGTATCTTTCATATATTTTGATTGTATACATCTTATCATCATTGCCATGTTTGGCACTCCAGTAATCAGTTCTCATCATTTGCACGAGACCATTATCTTCCTAACTCATTTTTAGTTCGAGACCCAAAGCGGTGCGAGGCCCTGCAGCTTCCTCATTCAGTACGAGACCTAGCATCTTCATCAGTGCGAGACCATCAATTTCGTCAGTGCGAGACCAAGCATCTTCATCAGTGCGAGACCATCAATTTCGTCAGTGCGAGACCAAGCATCTTCATCAGTGCGAGACCATCAATTTCGTTAGTGCGAGACCCATCATCTTCATCAGTGCGAGACCAAGCATCTTCATCAGTGCGAGACCTATCATCTTCATCAGTGCGAGACCTATCGTCATCATCCAGTGCGAGACCAGTACGAGACCTAGTATCATCTTCAGTGCGAGACAAGTACGAGACAGAGCGTGATCTAAGTTGGCGGGGCAGAGGCAATAAGTCCCCATCTTCATGTCAACTTCTTGGGAGAAACAACTAGTGGGCAGTGGCAATAAGTCCCCTTGGTAATCTAGAAGTTATCCCAGCACCCCAGTTGGTGGGCAGAGGCAATAAGTCCCCATAGTATACCAACCAGGAGCATTGGAACGGGTTTCGGTCCCCCAGAAGCATCCGAGCATCATCAGCATCATCAGCATCATCAGCATCATCAGCATCATCAGCATCATCAACACCATCGGCATTATCATCAGCATCAGCATCATTTGCATCATTAGCATTTCAGCATTCTTGCATTTGCATCCAGTTTCCACATTTCAGGTAGTCAACGCCTTAGAATAGCTTGACATCATTATCATCATTTCAGGTAGTCAACGCCTTAGAATAGCTTGACATCATTTTCATCACCTTAGGTAGTCAGCGCCTTAGAATAGCTCGACAGCATATCATCATTTTAGGTAGTCAACGCCTTAGAATAGCTTGACATTGTATCATCCTTATAGGTAGTCGGCACCTTAGAATAGTCTGACATTACCTCATTATTACCTCTAGGTAGTCAGCGCCTTAGAAAAGCTCGACAATGCTTTGTAGCTTAGGAAGTCAGCGCCTCCGAATTGCTGGGCATCGTTAACCCGGTTTCACACAACGTGGAGGATTCTGTGGAGTCCAAAATTTGGGGCACCACTCAGGCATCAACCAGACTTTTCACATTCGTTACAAAGTCCAGTTGACGGGGGGCAATCTGTTATACCCAAAATTTTGACCCCCTGGTTAAGGTCTACGAGGTTGTGAGAGCCATCTCCATCAAACAATAAGAGACTCCGGCCCGATCGGCGTGTTCCAGGGCCAGAGGAGCAGTTTTGTCGTTGTCAGGGGCGTTTTCGTAATTTTTAAGGCTTCTGAGTTCTCCTATAGGCTTTCTCTCTCCTCCAAAGGGTGCCCAAATCAGCTCGAAATGCTTTGATATTTTAACCCATGATAGAGGATGACATTTTAAGCATAATGGCGTTGGAATTTTGATTTTTCGAATTTCCAATAATTTTCTAGCAATTTCTGATTGAATCTGACGAGAAATTCAATTTAAAATGCTCCAGCATTTAAAAAATTCGTTTCCACCTCAGAAAATTCATAATATCCATTCTTGACATGTGGTTAAAATTTCATAGCAAAATTCCTTTGGGAGGTTACTCAGTTAAAATATCGAAAAATCTTGCTTTTACTAGATTCTCTTTATCTTTAAGGAAGTCTATATAAGGGGATAGGTTTTTGGATAAAATCAGAACCTCACATGCTGAAGAACCCTAGAGAGTCAGAAAACACGGCCTCCTCTCTCTCTCTCACGTTTTCCAACACCCGGCCACCCAAATCATACTGAAAGTCCCCCGAAATCACCATCTAAACACGTTTCCAATCCCCAAAGCACCAATAATCATCAAAACCTCACAAAAACACCTCTAAAACGTGAAGAACAGCAAGAACAACCAACAACCAGAAGCTTGGGTCGAAATCCTCTCGGGTCTGCCATCAACGGAGCACTCGACGAGTCCCGGTGTGTGAAGAAACGTTGTGAATCCGAAGGTAAAACAGGTAGAAACTCCACTTCCCTGATTCACCACGGTATTATCTGTCTTGCCTCAAAATTTGGGCTCAAACTAACCTTCGTAGGCTTCTGTATTGCTTTATTTAAGCCTCTGTCAGATAACTTGTTTGCTAAGTTTCGTGCTTAATTCGAATTCAAATTGAAAACTTTCAATCACTAATGTCTTGTAATCTTTCAGGCTACAACCCATAAAATTTGAGCTCAAAACACCCTCGGGAACCTTCTGAAAACCCCTGTCCGTGGGTGGTCCGTGACCTCGGACCTATGGTCCGGGGACCTCGGACGCGTTGTCCGAGACCACGGACACCCACGGACGGCGGCGGGATTTTAAAAATTCAAAATTTAGGTTTTTCTAATGATGTCCGGGCCCACGGACAGCCTGTCCGTGGCCCCGGACTTTGCAAATTTTCGTTTTCCTTTAATTTCGACTTTTCTGTATATTTAGGTTAACTGGGGTCCGTGGTCTCGGACGTTTGGTCCGTGGCTACGGACGTAAGCAAAATTCGACCTAATTCTGCCTCCGAAACCCTAGTTTAGGTAGCTTTTAATTTCACTTTAATTCTCTGTCAAAAAATGTTAAAAACAAAAAAAAACAGAAGCTCGCGCACTTAGGTTAAAACGACTCGTAATAAGCCGTAAATAAACTAAGTAGAGGAAAAACGACCTAGGGAGGGTAATGAAAGTAATTGAACCCTAATTAAGTCGAATATCAAGCCCCCGAACCCGAACTCTCCTTTCCTAATTTGATCTAGGTTAAAATTAGGTGGCGACTCATAATAGGTTCCAGTGAGCTAGCTTAGGTTTTAATAATTATTGTTATATGACATAGTTATTATCTTAGGCTATAAGTGGACCTAAAAACCCAATCAGATCCCAATCAGCTTTATTCAACATAGGATAGGGTTTAAATCGAGGCTCACACCGGTAGTGCGAATACGACGGTGAACCGTATGATTTCCTCATGCCCTGTATCCTAACTTGGTTACCCCGATTTGTGTGCTTTTGTGATCACCAATAAGATAAATGCACGAATCGGACTTTTATGCACTTAACTGTGTTTGAACTATTTTGTTCTGTGTATCTTCTTGAACATTTAGTTTGCATAATTCATGAAATGTATGAATGGAAATGAAGAGTATGTGTAAGTAATGTGTACTTGTGTATTGTATGGATGTATGGAAATGAAGTACTGACTTCTACTAATTCCTGACAATCTAACTCCTACATGAGTAATGAGTAAATGGATGAGTAGAAGTTCGATATAGTTTCGGCCACGCGTGAGGATAAGGAAACACAAGAGGTTGGATCCGAATCCTGGCTGTAATCTTTTCCATGGACCAAATCCTGAATGGGTAGCATCCTGGATAGTGGGCCACCCTAAAGCCCAGTGGTGGGATGTAATCCTGCCCGGAGGTCATACCGACTTTACTGGAGTAAAGTAAGTAAGAAGTAAGTATTGTATGTGTATCGGTCTTGACTATTGTAAGTCATCGACCTTGAGTAAAAGAGTATTGAACACACGATTAACCCGGGTGGTAATGAAGCTAACATGACTTCTGTATGGAATGGAGAATTGTATCCGTAATGCGGTGAGTAAACGGTAAGTATGAATGGTGACTTGTAATGTCTTCCTTGTATGTATTGAATGTATGTATGCCTTGTGGAATGAATGCATTGAATTTGTATTGTGTAAAGCGTGTATGTATGTATGAATGAAACAAACCGCATGTATTCGACCAATAGTTGGCGTACCCTCGCTAGTACGCGGGGTATGCGATTATCATATTCAGGTAAGCTGACCCCCTAGGGGGAATGTTTTTATTCTACAGGTACCCGCGAGGCGTGATGGTCGAGTTAGGACCGGGACGAATTCTTTTTGGGGTAGTTAGTAGATTGGGATGGTGTACCGAGTTGTACACGACTAAGGCCTTTTTGATGTAGCCGGTGTACCATGTGGTACACCTTTTGGGTAAAGAATTGTGATTGGATAGGAATGAGTAGATGTAGGAACTCTTGATTTTGGGAAGTAGCCTTGGAATGTGATTAGTATATTTGGATACTCGGTAATCAAAGTGTAAGTAAGTATTTGGTATTGTATGGTAACTTGATATGTATTCGGTAAATTCTAATCATCAGACCGTTATTGTAAGTAGTAGCAGCCTTGTAGTCTTGGATGGCTAACGGCGTTGTATACCCGCCGGGAGTAAGTAAGAGGTAAGTTTCCGCTGCGAGTAAGGTAATTACGAGTATGATTAGAGGATAATGGAAGGATTAGCGGTTGGGGTGTTACAAAAATGGTATCAGGCGAAGTCTCGCTCTAATGATTAGAACACTAAGTGTAGTGATTACCGAGTTAGGATTTCAACCGCTTTAAAACGGATACTTAGAAACCTAACTAGGAACTACCGTTGTTAACAACGGATACCCTTTGACGTCTGCAAAGACGATACCCTTGCTTGAATCAAGACCATGAGGTCAAATACCACGACATCTAATGTAATCCACACTTGTTCAGATGTTCATGACGAGGTCGAGGCAAACCTAGAGGAGGGACATCTGATGGACCAAGCACGCAGACGATAGCTGAGATCGTCGCCGCCACGGTAGCACAGATGCTACCGCAAGTAATCACCGCTGTACAAGCAACACAGCAAAACCAACAGCAGCAGCAATAGCCCGACCCACCTCATCCGTGAGACCAATTGGGTAAAGGCAGTTGCCGACCTTCGACCTCCATGCTTTAGAGGCGAGAGTGACCCCGCCAAGCTCGAGGCCTATCTCTCCGAGATGGAGACGGCATTCGAGACACTTGAGACTCCCGGTGGAGTTCGAGTGAGGATAGCTGCGTACTACCTCAAAGACACGGCTATGGACTGGTGGAAGCTCATTAAGGCCGACCACGTAGCCGACCCTGCATTCGGTTGGGAAGCATTCACCTCTCTCCTCCGATCTAAGTACTACCCCGCGCAAGACCAAGAAACGGCTTGAGCTGGATGCCCTAAAAATGACAGAGAAGATGACGGTTTGATAATATTACCGCACCTTCACCTCTCTTCTTAGACTTCTACCCGACCTGGGGTATACCGGCCAAGTCTTGGTCGACCGCTTCTACGGCGGATTGAGCCATCGACTCCGGTATGGCATGGGATTCACACGGTTTACCTCCCTCTAGGTAAAAACAACGTTGAACCCTTAGAAGCCATGAGCAATGTAAATTAGTATTTCGTAGTAAATGTGTAACCTAATGCCCAGTAATTCAGGAGTGTTACCACGCTGCATCTCGAGTTGAGATCACCTGCCAACTAAGAGATGAGGAGCAAGCGCTGAAGCGCAAGGTGAGCAACAAGGGTAACACCTCCGACGACCAAACCAAGCTAAACCTTGGAAGAAGAGGAAAGGGAAGTATTACCACCAGAAGAAACACCTCAGGAGACGGCGGAGCCCATATTGAGAAGGGCAGCAGGAGCCATTGCAGCTAGGCTACACTACACCAGTGGTAGTGAAGCCACTGAGGTCTCAGCCCTATAGGGTAAGAACCCGAAACTGTATTAGTACACTTGTGAAATAGTATGTATATGGAGTATTGTAAGTATACCGAACCTTGCTAACTTGGAAGCTATAGGTTCTGGATTTGGCCATGGCAAGAACCAAACTGATGGCCGCAACTACATATGCCGAAACTACAATAAGGATCATCCCGGCACTGATTGCCAAGGAAGGGAGATCCGCTGCTACACTTGCCAGAAGCCAGGGCACCGTGCTAATGCATGCCCAGAAAACTCTAAGCCCAAGGGCAACTATCAGGGCTACAAGCAGCGTGAAGCAAGGAGGTTGCATCTGGCGATGCACATGCCCAGCATGCCTCACAGGGATAGAGATCCCGGGTCCGTAAAAGGGCGCACCGCAGAGGCAGCCGGCCTTACATCATTGACCGTGACGGGACCGGACTAAGTCCGGCCCAGGTAATACCGTAACCTTTAATCTTGAAGAGCATGTCTAAGTATCAAAGTAATTGTATGAAGGGGAGTATGAATGCATAAGTACTTGAAGTATGAAATTGGGCATGAGTAAGTAACTTGGGAGTATGTATGAGCATGAAATAAATTAGTAAGCCTAGAACTCACACTAGACAATTTACCACCTTAGGGAAATTCCTTATCTGTTACCCAATACCTTCGAACTCACTCATGAAGAGACTGACATCGCCACTCACCACTTCAACAATGAGCAGTGTCAGGTCATCCGCCCAGGTATGATCTTATTAAAAGGATACCTGACACCCGAAGCACAAGTTTCAATCATTCGACGATGCAACGAGTTAGGAATGGGTCCAGGAGGATTTTATACACCCGAATTCCCCGGTGGAGCTACAATGAAGCTGAAAATGATGTGCTTGGGAAAGGATTGGAACCCTTATACCAAGACATACCAAACGCAAGCAGAGAGACGGAGAACACCTCCACCAATACCCCCAGAATACCAAACGCTTGTCACTCAAGCTGTAGAAATTGCACAACAATGCGAAGATGAACCAATCCCTGCACTCGAAGCAGACTTATGTATCGTCAACTTCTATGAGAAAGAAGGACGACTTGGCTTACACCAAGATAAGGACGAGACAGGAATCTCTTGAACTAGGAGTGCCCGTAGTGTCTTGGTCCATTGGTGATGATGCCGTATTCTTGTATAGCGAGCAGAAGCGTGTGGACCTCGCAGAGAAATTGGTATTGAGATCAGGAGATGTTCTAATCATGGGTGGAAAATCAAGGTTGCTGTATCACGGGATCCAGAAGATCAAGTTGAACACGGCACCACCGGCAATAATCAATGCCACACACATGAAACCAGGACGCCTGAACCTTACCTTTAGAAAGTATTAATCTTGTAGTAGCATGTAATCCAGTAGTAACGTGTATTAGAGACACAGTATGTATGATGGTTGGTTATTCAATAAAAGCAGTGTTGGTTATTAAATTCCACTTGCGTTCCACCATCGTTACTTATAATCTTATGAATCAATAGGTTGTGGACTCGGTACCGAAGGTAACCTGAGTATCCTCACCGAAGAGCAAGCCGGCAAAAGCGGCACCATTCTAACGGGAACATTCCCAGTAAACGGCATCGAAGCCTCAGTACTATTCGACTCCGGCGCCTCTCACACCTTTGTATCGCCATCATTCGCTACAAGGTTGGGGCTAGACGCAGATGAGCTACCAAATTTCTTGGTTACTCTCCCGTCGAAGGAGCGAGTAAAGTGTACTAAGTATTACCACACCGCCACAATTCAAATCAAAGGCGAAGCGTTTCCCATCTCCTTCATGAATTCAACGGGTTGGGATTCGACTTAATAATCGGAATGAACTGGTTGGAGCGGCACAAGGGAGATCCTATGCGCCGAGCACGATTGCTGCTCAAGAGTCCATCTGGGGTCACTGTTTCATACCGCCAGAGCCGAGAGAGCCTTCAACTACAGTCATCTCCGCTATGGCAATGTACCGGGAGCTCAGAAAGGACATGAAGTATATTATGCCATGTGCAAGATCTGGAGAGAGATCCAGAATTCAGTGATGATGTACAGTAGTCTCAGAATTCCCTGATGTATTTCAGAAAGAGCTACCTGGTATGCCACCACAGAGAGCAGTAGAGTTCGAAATCGACCTCGTACCTGGTACTGGTCCCATTGCTAGGGCACCATACCGTATGGCACCAGCAGAAATGACAGAGCTGAAGGAGCAACTACGTGATCTACTCGACAAAGGGTTTATACCCGAGCGTATCACCCTGGGGAGCACCGGTCCTCTTCGTGAAGAAAAAGGACAGTAGTCTCCGCCTCTGCATCGACTACCGTGAATTGAATGCGGTCACTGTAAAGAACAAGTATCCATTGCCACGCATTGACGATCTGTTCGATCAGTTGAAGGGAGCTTCGGTCTTTTCTAAGATTGATCTCCGATCGGATACCACCAAATTGCTATAAAGAGCAAGATTGAGAAAACAGCATTCCGAACAAGATATGGCCACTACGAATTCACGGTGATGCCATTCGGTTTGTCTAACGCACCAGCCAAATTCATGGACCTAATGAATCGGTTATTCAGTGATCAGCTGGACACTTCAGTAGTAGTATTCATCGACGACATCCTTGTGTATTCGAAGTCAGCAGAAGAACATGAAAACCATTTGAGAAGAGTACTTGAGACACTGCGCGAGAACCAGCTGTATGCGAAGTTCTCCAAATGCGAGTTTTGGCTAGATCAGGGTCATTCCTCGGTCATGTCATCTCGAGCGCAGGCATTTTAGTAGATCCATCCAAAATCAAAGCTGTACGATGATGGCCTAGACCTAAGACTGTTACCGACATCCGAAGCTTTCTCAAAAGTCGCTAAGCCCATGATGTCATTGATGAAGAAAGATGCACCGTTTGTATGGACAGACGAGTGCGAGGTATCCTTCCAGAGCCTAAAAGACTCATTGACCTCAGTGCCAATTCTCACTCTTCCAGAGGGCACAGAGGGATTTGAGGTGTATTGTGATGCATCAGGTAAGGGCATGGGATGCGTACTCATGCAGCATGGCAAGGTAGTAGCTTATGCCTCCCGCCAGCTGAAAAAACATGAGGAGAATTACCCGACACACGATCTATAGTTAGGAGCCATTGCCTTCGCCTTGAAGATATGGCGACACTATCTCTATGGGGTAAGCATCACCATCTACTCCGACCACAAAAGTTTGCAGTATGTGTTCACCCAAAAAGAACTGAATTTAAGACAGAGGAGGTGGATGGAGTTCATCTCAGATTACGACATCAACCTCCAGTATAAAGAAGGGAAGGCAAACGTTGTAGCCGACGCCCTGAGTCGTCGAGCACACTCGCTCCATTCGCTACTCGCTTCTTCTAGCTTGGTTGACGAGGTGCGAGACGCTCAGTTGAGCGACCCTTACTTCACAGAGATCAGACAGAAAATTACCGATGGTACCTTCGAGAACCGAAAGTACGACTTCAAATTGCATGAAGATGGTCTGATCCGATTGAATGGCAGATTGTGCGTCCCCCGAAGCAATGCTGAGCTAAGGGATCACATTCTGCGAGAGTCACATTGTTCGACATTGCATGTCCATCCAGGAGCCTCTAAAATGTACAAAGACTTGAAGAGGTACTTCTGGTGGTCAGGAATGAAATCAGACGTGACTGAGTATGTTCTGAGGTGTCTCACATGCTAGAAGGTGAAGTTTGAGCACCGAAGACCGGGAGGAATGGTGCAATCCATGCCCATTCCGGAGTGGAAATTCCACGATATCTCTATGGATTTTGTTGTTGGACTCCCACCTGCTAGGGGAGGACTCAACATGATCTGGGTAGTAGTCGATCGCCTCACAAGGTTGCCTGATTCATACCGATGAGGGACACCTGGAAGGTGGCGAAGCTCGCGGAGCTATTCGACAAGGAGATCATCTGACACCAAGGAGTCCCGAAAACCATTGTATCTGACCGCGACACCAGATTTCTTTCGAGATACTGGAGAGCAACACGGGAAGCGCTGGGTACTGAGTTGAAGCTTAGCACCGCCTTCCATCCACAGACCGACGGTCAGACGGAAAGGATCATTAGACACTATAGGATATGCTAAGGGCATGTGCCTTAGACTTCCAGGGGAGCTGGATTGATAAGCTTCATCTTATCGAGTTTTCGTATAACAATAGCTATCATGCTTCGATTAAGATGTCGCCATTTCAAGCTTTGTATGGTAGACCTTGTCGTACCTCGTTGTGTTGGGATGAGTCAAGTGAAGCGGTCATCATAGGACCGGAGTATCTGGAACAAGTACAAGCTGAGGTACAACAAATCCAAGCAAATATGAAAGCAGCCCAAGATAGACAGAAATCCTATGCGGATGTGCGACGACGCAACCTTGAGTTCGACGTGGGCGACCAAGTGTTCTTGCAAGTCTCACCTATGAAGGGTGTCTTTCGTGAGGATACCATTACCGACAGGATTGGAGCCGTAGCTTATAGGCAAGCTGAGCCTAAAAATTTGTAGGCCCGTATACCATTACCGAGAGGATTGGAGCCGTAGCTTATAGGCTAGCATTGCCTGAAGAATTGGGACGTGTTCATGATGTCTTTCATGTATCACAACTCAAGAAATACATAGCCGATCCCTCTCATGTATTAGAACCCGAACATTTATCCCTAGAGCCGGCGATGAGATATGTCGAGACTCCATTGCGAATCCTTGATACAAAGACAAGAGACACTCGCCATAAATCTGTACGAATGGTGAAGGTCTTGTGGTCTAACCACGATGTCGAGGAAGCGACTTGGGAATTAGAAGACGCCATGAAGGCGAAGTACCCAAATCTATTTGTAGACTAGATGTCTAGTATCCGTATAGTACGGAGGGTACGGGGCGTACCCCTTTTAAGGGGGGTAGAGCCTTTTTGCTTTTGCAATGCTTCGGGTTAGCATTGCATGGTATGTATGTATTGTAATTGTATTTTGATGGCGCATGTAGTGCTAATGGTATTTATGGGCACAAGGTAGTCTAGTAGAATCCGGTATGTAGCACAATGAGTATGGTATGTGTATGGTATGCGGGTAATGAGTAATGCATTTATGTTGTACGGTATATGACACGAATGACAATGTGGAGTGTATTGTGAATGTATTGTGGAATGTGTGAATTGGATTGTGTATTGCGTATGGTATCTGAATTGTGTATGTTTGTAGTGTAAGAATTGTGAACACCTTGTAAGGTGGTAGTAGGATGCATTGTGGCAATTGGTTTGCCAAATGAGTAGAATAGTAAACCATAAACCTTGAGCAACTTTGAGGGCAAAGTTCCTTAAGAGGGTAGATTGAAATACCCCGTAATTAAAAACAGTGATTAATTAGGATAATTATAATTTTAAAGGCTTAATTACACTTAAATAAATATGAGGGAACAAATCCCGAAGAAAACGGACCTTTAAAAGGGGTTAAAAGCATAAACGAACCTCAAAGCGCGCTTTTCGAGGAAACCGGGAAAACACGACTTTAAGCGAGTCAAATAGACTCGTAACAATTTTGGTCAACCAAATAGTCATTAATAAACATTAATAAAGGTTGAGAACCAAAAAAATTAATTAAACGAGAAAATTCTGGAAAACAGGTTCCAGTTAGTAAAAACTGTAATAACCGGGAAGTTGTGGGGTGAGAATGCAAATAAGCAAAGTTAGTGTGTCCACTTTTGAAAATAAAAAGCAAAAATCTGTAGAGGGGTATGTATGTAGCCGATTGAGCCCCCTCTCACACCCTCTTCAATTCTCCTTATTTGCTAAAAGACAAAGCAAATAAGTAAAAAGCAAAAAAACCCTCTCTCTCCTATCCCCACTCCTCTCTCACGATTTCTCTCACCTCTCTATTCCTCTTCTTCTTCCTCATGCGATGGCCATGGTGATTTGAGGAAACCCCCACAAAACTCAACTTCTCTCTCATTTTTGAAGGCTCAAACCTTGTCCAAAAATTATAAAAACCATACCATTGGAATCCCCTTGCAAAGGAGAACGTCTCCCTCCTTTCAAAAATAAAAAATGACCACTTTCATTTCCATGGGTATTCTCCATTTGAAGATTTGAGTCCACCATTAGAAGCACCTTCACCTCCTTGTTTCTTTGACGTAAAAAGAAATTCGAAAATCCTTCAATTCTAGCCCTCATTAGCATTATAAGAATTTTCAGTTTTTGAATGTCTTGTTCTTCATGCTCCAGCCGATTTTGGCTTCTCCATTGGGCTAGGAATCCTACTCTCTTGCTAGTCAAGAACTTCATCCATTGGTTGGAAGATAATACCCTTTTCTAAAACCTAAAACATCTAAATTCTTGGGTTAGTTAAGATTAAGGTGCTAAACTAGTATGGGTATGTATGGCTTGCTGTAGCATTGCCATTTCTTGAACAAAAACCGAGAACAAGAGAAGAAGGAAAGAGGAAAGGAAGAGAGGGAAAGGAAAGAAAGAAAAACTAGCAAGACAAGGTTAATACTCTTACCTTGAGTTAGTTCGTGTACTGTAGTGTAACAGTTTTTTAGTAGTAAAAATGAGTAATGTATTGAGTAATGAGTAGTAAGTATGTTGTAGTATAATGAGGAATGATATTGTAACAGTTTTGAAGTTTTTAAATGATGTTTAAAGCTTGGGAAAACCATGGGTAGTATGTGTATATGTGCAGGAATTTTATTGGGTTGTAGTGAAGTTGAAATGTGAGTATAATGCATTGTATAAACAGGTTGTGAGAATGAGCCATTGTGAGCTGAAATAGTGTGTGAGCAAAGTAAGAATTATAGGGGAGACTATGTCAAATTTCATCTAGAAATTCGAGGACTTAGTTGTTTAGGATGAAGGAATAACCTAGGTAATAACTAGGTACATATGGAGAGTTTAAAATGAGTGGTTAAGTTGTGAAACAGATTTGGAAAGGAACTTTTAAATGGGATGGAACTAGGTTGTGAGTTAACGTATTTAGGATGCTAAGAGTGGCATTAGATTGGGGAGTATTGGAGAATAGGAGTTGAGGGAAAAATCTGTAGCATAATGAAGAAAACCAAATCTGTAGCACTTGGTGTGAGGAAAACTAGTGTAACTGTTGGGAGGAAGTGAGAAAAATTGTATAAGTGTATCTAGGATTGAGTAATAAGATGGTGGATGAATCAAGGTGATTTAGAGCATCAAAATGAGTGGTAAGCATGTTGGGAATGCACTGGTAAAGATTGGGGAAGAAATGGGAAAGAAAAAGAATTGAAAACAAGGTTTGTAGCAACTTTCTGCTACCGACCGACCCAGGGCCTGGATCGGTCGGTGGGTCGGTCAGAGCTTAAGTAACGAGTAATAAAGACACTGGAACGGACCGACCCAGGAACCGTGAGTCGGTCGAGGGTCGGTCGGACTGAAACTCCCGGTTGTCGAAGTTTCTGACTTCGACCGACCCAGAGGTTGGGTCGGTCGGTGGGTCAGTCGGAGCTTGGACAACGGGACTGAAACTTACTGGGACAGACCGACCCAGAGGTGTATGGGTCGGTCGGAACAGTTCTGGGTCGGTCGGAAGAAATTTCAGAGAACGAAACTTACTGGGATGGACCGACCCAGGAGTTGGGTCGGACGGTGGGTCGGTCGTCCCAAACTTCCAAAAAAAAGTTTTATTATATGGTTATAGTAATCATATGTAGGTATAAATATGTATGCCAAAACACATATATGCATATGTATGTAGTAATATACCATTAATGAAGTAGAAAGGTAGGGAAACAAGTTTAAGAAGTAGTAAAGAAAAGAATGGTCTTATAATCAAGTAAGAAGGTAAGGGAGTAGTAAGTATACATTGAAATTATCAATGAAGGAATAAGTTGGATCAATATTAGATCATTGATCATACAACTTCATGTATGTATAGGAATCAAATAGTTGATCATCGAAGGAACCCGGTAGTACGAATACGACGGTGAACGGTATGATTTCCTCATGCCCTGTATCCTAACTTGGTTACCCCGATTTGTGTGCTTTTGTGATCCCCAATAAGATAAATGCATGAATCAGACTTATATTGCACTTAACTGTGTTTGAACTATTTTGTTCTTGTGTATCTTCTTGAACATTTAGTTTGTATAATTCATGAAATGTATGAATGGAAATGAAGAGTATGTGTAAGTAATGTGTACTTGTGTATTGTATGGATGTATGGAAATGAAGTACTGACTTCTACTAATTCCTGACAATCTAACTCCTAACATGAGTAATGAGTAAATGGAATGAGTAGAAGTCCGATATAGTTTCGGCCACACGTGAGGATAAGGAAACACAAGAGGTTGGATCCGAATCCTGGCTGTAATCTGTTCCATGGACCAAATCCATTGAATGGGTAGCATCCTGGATTAGTGGGCCACCCTAAAGCCTGGTGGTGGGATGTAGTAATCCCTGCCTGGAGGTCATACCGACTTAACTGGAGTAAAGTAAGTAAGAAGTAAGTATTGTATGTGAATCGGTCTTGACTATTGTAAGTCATCGACCTTGAGTAAAAGAGTATTGAACACCCGATTAACCCGGGTGTGTAATGAAGCTAACATGACTTCTGTACGGAATGGAGAATTGTATCTCCGTAATGCGGTGAGTAAACGGTAAGTATGAATGGGTGACTTGTAATGTCTTCCTTGTATGTATTGAATGTATGTATGCCTTGTGGAATGAATGTATTGAATTTGTATTGTGTAAAGCATGTATATATGTATGAATGAAACGAACCGCATGTATTCGACCAAATAGTTGGCATACCCTCGCTAGTACGCGGGGTATGCGGTTATCATATTCAGCGTAAGCTGACCCCTGGGGAATGTTTTTATTCTGTAGGTACCCGCGAGGCGTGATGGTCGAGTAAGGACCGGGACACGGCTAAGGCCTTTTTGATGTAGCCGGTGTACCATGTGGTACACCTTTTTGGGTAAAGAATTGTGATTGGATAGGAATGAGTAGATGTAGGAACTCTTGATTTTTGGGAAGTAGCCTTGGAATGTGATTAGTATATTTGGATACTCGGTAATCAAAGTGTAAGTAAGTATTTGGTTTTGTATGGTAACTTGATATGTATTCGGTAAATTCTAATCATCAGACCGTTACTGTAAGTAGTAGCAGCCTTGTGAGTCTTGGATGGCTAACGGCGTTGTATCACCCGTCGGGAGTAAGTAAGAGGTAAGTTTCCGCTGCGAGTAAGGTAATTACTAGTATGATTAGAGGATAATGGAAGGATTAGCGGTTGGGGTGTTACAAAATGCATGGCAGCTGGAGCAAATATCCAGCCCAATACAGTAAGGCAAAAGCCTAACGTGAACACCACAATGTTCAGCAAACGGGATGGAATTTCCAAGAACAAATATAAAGAAGACCAGGAAGCATAATCCATCATTGGAAAGGATTTTAAAGCTAGTCAAGAGCACTAGGAGAAGGTATAAACAGTCTACCCAAGAACGGGAGACGTTATAACCCTGTGAGGGATAACTCAAGCTATGATACCATAAGGCGGTATAGTGGACACAACATATCATAAACATTAGCCGGATGTAACGGCGCAACCAACAACACCCAGGAGCAATCCTTGAAGGGTGTTTAAGTTAACAACAGCCGAACAAAGCATCATGATAAGAGCACGGGACCTAGAATGAACACTCGGTTAGGACTCCGAAGGGATTACACTTAACAGGAAATACCCTAAAGTACTAAAAGGCACTGATTAGCACCAAATTGCCAAATGGGTCTCCGATGAACGGAAGCGTGATGCCACAACTTGCCATGAAGCCCAGTAATACCCCCAACCTATGGTGGTATACAAGGAGTGGAAACATGTATAAACAGCCTGCAAGGAGCATAGCTCGCAGCAATAAGGCTTAAAAGCCATGAACAACTATGTTATATAAACTTAAACGGTTGCAAAACCCATACCATTTAATAACAAGACTCGCAAGAGATTTACGTCATACGACAAATAGATCGACCACTGAACCACCCAATTTGAGCTCAACATCATAAGTGGCCTGGAGTAATGGCTACGTCAATGTCACTGTCACTAGAGCATCAGCCTAATACACAGTTGACGAAGCTTTTAATTGCCTTCACGCCTTCTGTGGCAATGGTAGCACAGAGGCATAAGAATCATGATAATGCCAACAGTGGCCTAGTCCACACTTGGACACTACAAGAAACCCGAGGGAAGACACCTCTTGTTAACCAAAGATCACCAATGCGGTGATGATATGAACCCTTAGAAAAGGCTTCCATCTACCATAACGACAAAGCTTGCGCATGTAGTTATTGCCAAGAGACAATCGAACAAGAAAATGAGATTTCCAAACCACTACGCCTAGAAAGAGGCTTTGAGGACAACGTGTGAAACCGAAGAAGAGTCGGTTGAGAAGCAAACACAGAATGTGTATAATGTGAACTGGAGAAGCACATAACTCAAAGAACGTAAAGACTTGAAGGAGTAAGTATACCCCATATGCAACCAAGCATATGGTGAACCATTGTATGAATGGCGGAGGTATGTAAACAGAGACTAACATAGTAAACCTTGTCATAAGACTAATGAGTGGAAATAAACCTCTCAATAAGAACTTTCACTTATCAGTGATAGTATACTCTTCAATTAGAGAACGGGACCAGAAAACCCTTGAAGATTCTTGGGATGTCCCGGTGATATGCATACAAAAATGGAACTGCACAACTAGAGCCTATAACCAATGCTCAACACTGGGAAGACAGTAATTGTCAAAAACAATCAATGTGAATGCACATTGGACACCATGAATGATCAACGCTCAAGAGAGCCTATAACCCGATAAATCACTGCATCTATTGTCAACCAAGACACTTGGTAAATTGTATCATAAATTATGAAATAATGTGAGGTAAGATAATCTACACATGAAACCTAGATTGAAATAAAAACACCTCCACAATGGGAAGATAGTAACACTGCGGTACGCTGCGACAACCGTCATACACACAAACATAGGAAACCCTCGGTGTATTCACACGAGAAGGAAATGGTGCCAATGACAATGGCAATGAGTAAAGGTAAACTACCACAGTAATAAAGACCGTAAATGATGTTGTATAATGAGTAAGAATTTAGTGCGCAACAAGCGACCGCTATGAGGAAGTAGTAGATGATGACACGAAGTTGTAATTATGAGATGACAGGCAGAAATATTCATTCCTATCATATGAGAGAGTTACTGCCAAGCGTTTATGCCTCTGCACTCTGTATGACTGAGTGTTTTGGTATTGCACTTGTGCAGCTAATGATCTAGTGGGATAGCTAGGGATATGGAAAATGTAAAGTGTGGTAGATTCTTCCTTTCACCAACGAACATGGCAGAAGCTAATTAAGAAACAACCGTGCGGCCTAAGGCCAACGAAGCACGAAGAGTGTAAAACACACTAACTATCACAAGATGTGAATTCCACTGGAATAGGAAGTGAAAGGCGACTAAAAAAAGTCACTAGGACCGACGCATAGAAAATGCAAGGTCATACTAGTAAAGAATACTTGTACTGAACCAGAAGAACTGGTATAATTTAGAAGCTATTGACAACAGAGGAAGCACTACAACCAAGTAGTGACTTAACCTCGCCCGACAATAAGTCGGAGGAACTTAGTGAATAATCGTGAGAGTACGGATAGTATGTATAATAGATTACCAGAGAGCTGGTCACAAATCTAAACCCATCCAGTTCAAGCACGGTAAAAGAATACCACACTTGTTACTAAACCTTATTCCCACTATAAAAGGAACAAAAAGATGATGTATAACACATTAAGGATAACATGAAGGGTGAGTAATCCAAGTTATCAGGGTCACACAACAGAAGCTAGTGGGCCATAGCTAAGAGGCTAATGTGCCTAGTAAGTATGAGAGAATGACTATTAACGCCTTGAAGCCTAATAGGCTAGACCGAATTAATTATGAGTTAAATAAACTCATATAGGAATTCTTGGTGTAAGGACTAAACCATTAGTATGTTTAAGACCCTTTGACCAGAGCATATTATATAATAGACCGTAGAGAAGCTAAAATGCTTCATATTGCCCGAATAGAGTAAACCAATGTTCAATAATAATAACATATGGTAGATTATGTGGGCGTAATCCCTTTTAAGGGGGTAGAGCGAAAACCGCTTAACGTAAGTTTCATGAATAAAACACATAAACTACAATCTGCATAGCACAAACGAGAATTGATTTGATGATTGGAACTTATGTTAAATAAACATACGTATCCATTCATAGTGTAATTGTGGTAATTAGGGACGAGAGATGCAAATGCCATAGGATGAATGTACCTATCTTGTAACCCTAGTGTAAGAGTATTAGTAAAGAAGAGTAATGAGTAGTGGACGGAGTTCCACAAGTATGATACCTTTAAAGAAGTAGTACGAAACGAGTGAGAGTAGTAGATGAATGAAGCCCATGAGTAGTGGGTTCGTAGGTAAGTCATTGGAGGTAAATTGAGGACGACTAAATTCTACAAGTATTGCATTTCTTAACTAGATCATTTGAGATGATGGAGAGTAATGAACGAAAGTAGTGAAAGTCGGTGAAATGAGCACTTAGCCATTGAATTTCGAACTAAAGTATTTGGAAGTAGAGTGAGGAGCATTGATGGACTGAATTCCATCCTTTGGAGATGTGGGAAATTGTAATCATGACTAGAAAGAGTAAAAAGATAGAAAATTGAAATAACTTAATTATTTGATTGTTTGAAACTGATGTAGGAAGTCGAACTTGATCCTGACCAGATCAAGGGAAACCGAACACAAATTGGGGTGGAAAGATAATTCAATACTGATGCTGATCACATCAGGGTCGAATGATTTGTGAAGCTACCCTCAAGTGGTCACAAGAATCACGCTTAGGATAGAAGAAATGAATATAAATTGGAATGTGGAAATGTTGTGTTTTAGGAAGATTTCTAATTAGTAGTTGTAAAAGAATTTCCCTTAGACTGGAGAATGAGGATTTGTTGGATTTTATACCGGAGAATGGTGGTAGTGTATCATGTTGTGTTATTCCAAGGGCAGCGGGACATAGAGGAGTCCTGTGTCGAGATGACCTGAGTGCCTGCGGGATTGTAATGTGAATTGCATTGCTTTGGGGATAGCTTTGCACTGTATGTATGTATAAATTTTGTAATGAGGAACCGGATGGTTGGTAGTAATGCGGATTGGAGTAATTATTGTACATTGGTATGGTATGGTATGTAGTGACCTTGAGTAATGGATTTGGGAATCGTACGGAGGAGGAATGTACGACCTTGGCATTAGACATGTAGAAAGGAGTAAGTATAGTAATCTTATAACCTAGAGCAACTTTGAGGGCAAAGTTTCTTAAGGGGGTAGATTGAAATACCCCGAACTTAAATATAGTGATTTAGACTAATTCTAATATGTGTTTAAGGGCCTAATAACGCCTAAGTAATATTGGAAAGGAAAAATAAATTCAAAAGAAATGAAGAAACACTTAAAACGCGAAAACGCTAAATAAGCGTTAAATAGCCATAGGAGGTACGAGACCTCGGTTAGAGTATTATATGGATTATTAAGTCCTAAAAATGCCTAAATAATATAAGGGAACAATTCCCGAGGAAAACGGATCCAAATAACGTATTAAAACGCTAATAGAGCTTTTAGCGCACGTTTTTCGAGAAAACCCGAAAACGTGATTTAAGTGGTCGAACGGACCCGTAAAAATTATAAATCATTAAATAACAATAATTAAGAATTAATGGAAGCTTAATAGCCAATAAAATTAAAGAAATGAGAAATTTTGGAAAACGGGCCAGGTTAGTGAATAGTACCAAAACCGGGTAAATTAACGAGCGTTTTCTATAAAAGATGAAAACGCTCCAGCTGGTACATATATAGTGGGCTGGTTTTAATTAGTAAAGTAGCCCCCACTCACACACAGTAAGTTCGAAAGGAAGAAAGAAAAGAAAAAAAGAAAGGAAAAAGTAGAAAAGTACCCTCACCCTATCTCTCCTCCTCATTTCTCTTTTCTTCCTTCTCTTTCCTCCTTTCTTCCTTCCTTGTCATTATCTCTTTCTTCCTCTGGTGCAGCCGATTTGTTCCTCCTCCCATGGCTACTCCAACTTCAATCTCATGCTCTAGCCACAAACAAGCTCCAAATGCAAAATAAAATACCTATTCTTGCTCCCCTCATCATTCTCTACACTTCCCTCTTTTTAGAATTTCAAAATGAGGAAGTTCATCTCCATGGGTTTTCCCCATTCAAAGAGAAAATAGCATCAATGGGTAGCTTGGAGTCTCCTCTCTCCATTAAGGTAAAAATCTTAATGAAAAACTCAAGTTTTCTCCATCTTCTTTTGTAGCCGATTTTTACCCCCGTGTAATGCTCTATTTTTCTCTCTCTTTTGAGCATCAATTAAACCTTGCAATTGTGGTGGAATCACCTTCTTGAGCCAAGGGCTAAAACCCCCTTAAAAGATTCCTAAAGGTAAACCCTTACTTGTGGTAAATTAAAACCTTCATTGGATTAGAGTTGTTTTAAGAGATTAGAAGTTTAATTATATTCTCTTTATGTAATTTGGGTGTTGGGATGGAGTTTGGCAACTCCATTCCCCATATGGCCGATTTGTGCAAGAAAGAGAGAAGGAGGAGAATGGGAAAAGAAACAAGGAAATGTAAGATTAAGGTAGAGCACCTTCTTAGTGCTGAATTTTAATGCATTAGAGTAATGGGGATGGGAAAACCAATTAAAGAACCCAATATATTGCATTAGTATTGTAGTATTGGAAGTTTGAGTATTTGTGAGCAAGTATGTGAATTATAGGCCTTGGAGCCAAGTAAATTGTGTGTGTATTAGTATGGTTATTTGAGGAAGTATTGATGGAGTATTGATGTATTGATGTTGTCTTGATTTCTGGTAGGACCCTTGTAAGGGTGTGGCTAGATTAGGAATGAATTTGGTGAGAATGGATATGTGTGGCTAAGTAAGAAAAATAGGTGAACTATGGCAAAATTTTAGTAGGAAATGTACATTTATGGATGACTTGGTGAATGGGAGAACCAATGTATGTATTGGATTGAGTGAGGATGTTTAGTAACCATGGAATGGTAGTAGTAATATGTGAATAAAAGAGTGTAAAATCTGTAGCAAGAAGTGTAGAAATGCATTGTAGAAACTAGGAAAAATTAGTGTGCAAGATTTGTAAAATGTGAGTTGGACTTGGGTATAGATAGTGTATTGCTTGGAAATGAATTGGAATGGTCAAATGGAGTTAGAACAAAGAGGTAAACCATCACGGAGAAGTTGGAAATGCACAAGTGTGCTAACTGTAACAAAGAGGAAGAAAAATCTGTAGAAATCGAGCAAGTATTGAGTATGGAATTTGACTAATGTTTTGAGGAAGTATGGAACATGATTAGGGCATGTTTTAGGGGACTTAAACATGTAGGAAACATGTGGAAAGGTTAGGAAATGATTAGAGGTGAATTAGGGGTTGAAAACTGTCCAAAAATTGTAAATTTGATAGTTCCAGAGGTGGTCCGGGTTTGCAAATCGGTACGCAAACCCGGACCTTAGCAAAAACACGAAGAAGACCATCCCAGGGGTGGTCCGGGTTTGTAAACCCGGACACAAACCCGGAACACATGTAAAAATGCCCAGAAACTAAAAATCGTGGTTGGTCCGGGTTTGTAGACCCGGACACAAACCCGGACCTTGCTAAAATTGTAACAGAATGTGTTTTAAAGGTGTCTAATGATGGGGAAGTGAATGTTATTGATCTTAGGTGTTGTTAAGGCCTTGTTTGGTGACCTTTAAAGGCCCTAAGAAGTGTAAACAAGTATGAGAAGTGATTAAGAAAATTGTAAGTTTAAGAACAATAAGTTAAACCGAAATAACGGGATAACGGGGTAAGTACGGAAGTAGTAATTATGTATGTATTGTAATGCTTAGTATTAATAGAATCATTTGGCATGTAGTCATTGGTTCGAGAATAAGATTCAAGGAACAAGTGTGAACCAAGGAACAAGGGAACACCTAGTTAAGTAAATTCCGGTGAAAGGTATTATTTCTTCATGCTCTGTATCCTAACCTAGTTACCCCGATTTGTGTGCTTATTTGATCACCTAAATAAGATAAATGCATGAATCGGACTTTAATGCACTTACTTGTGCTTGTTTTATATTGTTCTGGATATATTGTCTTGAACATCTAGTTTGTATAATTCATGAAATGAATGGATGAAGATGAAGTGTGTATGTACCTTGTAGTGTACTTGTATAATGTATTGTACCTTGTATGTATGTGTATATGTGTATTGTATTATTGTGGCTTGGATGTGTTGACTTCTACTAATTCCTAACTACCTAACTCCTAACATAAGTAATGAGTAAATTGGAATGAGTAGAAGTCCGATATAGTTTCGGCCACGCGTGAAGATGAGGAGACACAAGAGCTTGGATCCGATTCCTGGCTCTTAAACTTTTCCACGGCCCAAACCGCTTAAATGGGTAGCATCCTGGATTGGTGAGCCAAGTAAAACCCGGTGGTGGGACGGTGTAGTCCCTGCCCGGAGGTCCCGACGACTTGACTTGAGTAAGTAGTAAGTAAGTAAGTATGTAATGGTCTTGGCTGGTGTAAGTCATTGACCCCGAGTAAAAGAGTAATCTCCACCCGATTAACCGGGTGGACAAATGGAGCAAACAAGTATTGTGTATTGTGTAAGTATTGTGTATGTATAGTGTATGCGTATTTCGATAAAGGTAAGTATGTATGGTTGGCTTGTATTGTCTTCCTTGTATGTAACGAACTGTATGTATGTATCCATGTGTAGTATTGTAGTATTATGTATGAAATGTATGCATGTATGTATGTGATTGTAAAATGAATTGCATGTATACGACCAAGTGGTCGACGTACCTCGCTAGTACGAGGGGTATGCGGAAGTCATATGCAGCGTAAGTTGTGCCCCTAGGGGCACCGTTTTTAGTGTGCAGGTACCCGAAGCGGATATGATCATAGTAAGAGACCGGCGGCTACGCTTAGATAGCTAGAAAAGTAATGTAGTTAGCAATGAACGGTATAAGGCTTGTAGCCTTCGGTGTAGAAGTGTACCAAGTGGTACACCCCCTTGTACTTAGAGGTAAGTAGATTGTGAGGAATGGGTAGATGGTAGACTCTTAAGGAGTATGTATGAAATTGAAAGAGGTATTGTATTTGAATAACGATCTTAGTAAACTCGGTGTACCGTATTGTATTGAAATTATGGAGTATTGTATTGAATGGAGAAATGTAGTACTCGGTTTGTATCTGGAACATGTATTATAAATATGTAGTAGTAGGCCTTGTTAGTCACGTGGGTGACTAACGGCATTGTATCACCCACCGTTATGTAAGTATGTATCCATTGCGTGAGTAGGGAAGTATGAGGTGTTGGACGGTAATGATGGTATTAGCGGTAGGGGTGTTACATCCTACCGCACCATCTTAATTTGCCTCCCACCTTGGACTGAAATCCAAGGTAGCTGAGCCGACTCTCGACCCTAGGCGATGAGTCCGAAGACAAGTCCTTAAGCAGAAGTCGGATCTGATTCAGATACCGACCCCCTTACCTTAATATGCATGACCGGTGTAACACCCCTACCGCTAATACTGTCATTATCGTCCAATTGCCTTATACAATCCAGACTCACGCAGCGGATGCTTACATACTCCACGGTGGGTGATACAATGTCGTTAGCCACCCACGTGACTAACAAGGCTACTACTACTACTACATACAACATCGGTCTGATGGACCGGAATATCCGAGTACTACATAATTACAATACATACTTCAATTACCTACAAATACTACACTGCTCCATTTCATACAATGCTCCATAAGTTCAATACATTACAATACTATACACCGAGTTTACTAAGATCCTTATACAAATATAATACCTCTTCCAAATTCATATCTACATCTACCCATTCCTCACAAACTACTTACTTTCTAAGTACTGGGGTGTGCCACTTAGTACACCTCTACATTCTACTTCTAACTATCCAAGTGTAGCCACCGGTTTCTTACCTTGACCATATCCACTTCGGGTACCTGCACACTAAAAACGTTCCTCCTAGGGGGTCAACTTTCGCTGAATATGATAACCGCATACCCCGCGTACTAGTGAGGGTACGCCGACCACTTGGTCGAATACAGGCAATTCATTTTCAATACATACATGCATACATGCTCTCATACATAATGCTACAATACTTTTACGCAAGGAATACATACATACACTTCAATACATACAAGGTAAACCATACAAGCCAATCAGATACATACTTACTTTTCCCGAAATCCACAATACACAATACATATACAATACATACGTAATACATACACAATACACCATACTTGCTAGCTCCTTTTTGTCCACCCGGGTTAATCGGGTGGAGATTACTCTTTTACTCGTTACACCATACTTACGCATACATACTTATACTTTACTTACTTACTTACTCTTACTCATATTAAGTAGTTGGGACCTATAGCCCGGTGACTACTCTGTCCCACCACCGGGATTTACTTGGTTCACCAATCCAGGATGCTACCCATTTAAGGGGTTTGGGCCGTGGACCAGTTTAAGAACCAGGAATCGGATCCAACCTCTTGTGCCTCCTCATCCTCACGCGTGGCCGAAGCTATATCGGACTTCTACTCATTCCAATTTACTTAATACTTACGTTAGGAGTTAGGTAGTTAGGAATTAGTAGAAGTCACACATCCGAGCCACAATAATACAATACACATATCACATACATACAAGGTACAACTTACACAGGTACAATACAAGGTACATACACACTTCATTCTCATTTATTCATTTCATGAATTATACAAACTATTGTTCAAGACAAATATATCAAGAACAGTATAAACAAGCACAAGTAAGTGCAAGATAGTCCGATTCATGCATTTATCTTATTTAGGTGATCAAATAAGCACACAAATCGGGGTAACCAGATTAGGATACAGGGCATGAAGAAATCATACCTTTCACCATTGATTTCGGACTCACCGACTCCTCTTCGGTGTTCGACTAATCAAATCCTATCACATACATATAGTTGGGTGGTTAATTATCCATAATTAACCTTACTCATTACTTTACTAGTGTTTCCTAGTTTATTACTACTAATTCTTCATTGTTCAAATACCTTTACTTATGTTACTTACTTAGAATCATTTCCTAAGCTTGTTTATGGCCTTAATGACCTTTAAACATCATTAATCATGTCTTAATTATTATACTATCATTACCCATCATCACCCATCCTTAGAATACCTTTTAAACTCATTCTGTACAAATTTGGGGTGGTCCGAGTTTGTGTCCGGGGATACAAACCCGGACCAATACTGGAATTGAGTTACGGGTGAAATTTGTGTGTGGTCCAGGTTTAGGGAAGGGTTTACAAAACCCGGACCATGCCTGTGTAAATCTCTCGGGTGAAGTTTTAGGGTGGTCCGGGTTTAGGTCTTGGTTTGCAAACCCGGACCATCCATTTTGAAATACATTCTGTCGTGTTTTTTGACTGGTCCGGTTTGTGTACTTGTTTACAAACCCGGACAAGTTGCAGTATTGTAAAATATATATGTTTTTTTTATGTTTCAACTCCAAACGTCTACCAATCTCTTCCCCAATATTCCTACAAATAATCTAGGGTGTTTTGACCCTAATTAGGCAATCAAAACGAACCTAATCCATCCTTAACCTATCTGTTACAAAACACTCCCCACTATCCAATTTTTCTCCTGTTACAGTTTTGCTCTTCAACAAATGCTACAAATTTTCTCCATCCTTCTTCCCATTATTCCTATAGCTCTTTCATTGCCTCATTTGCATTACACTCAACCCCAAGCCTTACTCAGTACAATACTCATTTTGCTAAATCTTACACATTAATTCTTTCTTGTTTCTCCAACACATTTCAATCTTTCCTGCTACAGATTTTACTCCTTTTCATTCTTATACTACAACCATCATTGCATGATTACTAAACATCCTTACTATCCCAAATACACACTGCTATACCCAAAATTTCAACCCCCCGGAAGAGATTCTCTACTAATAGGATTGTAGCGAGGGTTCCCGGTTCGATCGGCACATTTCAGAGTACTAGGGGCAGCTTAGTCATCTCCAGGGGCACTTTCGTAATTTTTCAAGGCTCCTAAGCCCCCTATAGGCTTTCTCTCTCCTCCAAATAAGGGTCAAATCAATTTAAAATGCTTTGAAATTTTAACCATGATAGAGGATGACATTTGAAGCATAATGGCATTGGAATTTTGATTTTTCGAATTTCCAATAATTTTCTAGCAATTTCTGATTGAATCTGACGAGAAACTGAATTTAAAAATATTCCAATATCCAAAAAATTTGATTCAACTTTAGAAAATTCAGAAATATCATCCTTTACCCATGTGTAAAATTTCATAATCAAATTCCTTTTGGAAGCCCTTGAGCTAAAACGTCGGTAAATCTCAATTTTTACCGGATTTTTCTATCTTTAAGGAAGCCTATATAAGGAACCTTATCCCATGATCAAATCAGAACCTCAAGAACCCTAGACCCTCAAAGAAGGCAGCCGTCTCATTCTCTTCACGTTTTTACACATCCAAGCACCAAAATCACATCAAAAATCCCCCGAAATCACCATCAAACATCAACCAAACCACCTCCAAAACGTGAAGAACACCTTCAACAATCAACAACCAGAAGCTCGGGTCGAACTCAATCCGGAACCAGCACCATCGGAGCCTCCGAAGAATCCTGACGTGAAGAATCCTCCTGAATTAGAAGGTAAAACAGGTTGCAATTCTACCTTTCTAACTCTCCACGACCTTATTAACTCTCTGTCAAATTTTGGGTTCAAACTTACCTTTTTACGCTTCTGTATTGCTAATTACTTTCGTTTCTGCCTTGTTACTTGTTCGTCAAGTTTCGTACATAATTCGACTTCAAACTGCAATCTTTCAATTACTAACGAATTGTATACCTTTCAGGCTACACGTGCATAAATTTGAGCCGAAAACACCTTCAGGAACCACCATAAAACCCCTGTCCGTGGGTGGTCCGGGTTCTCGGACCTATGGTCCGGGACCACGGACACCCACGGACGGCGGCGGGATTTTAAAATTTTATAAATTTAGGTTTTGCTAAACTATGTCCGGGCCTACGGACATCCTGTCCGTGGCCCCGGACTTTTCAAATTTTTGTTTTCTGTTTAATTCGACTTTTATTTTCATATAGGTTAACTAGGGTCCGTGGTTACGGACATTAGGTCCGTGGCTACGGACGGAAACAAAATTTGACCTAATTCTGCCTCCGAAACCCTAGTTTAGGTAATTTCAACTTTCACTTTTTTTATTTCCAGACCAAACACGTTATAAAATAAAAAAAACAGAAGTGTGCACCTAGGTTAAAAAACAACTTTGTAGAAAGCCATAAATAAACCAAGTAGAGGAAAAACGACCTAGGAAGGGTAATGAAAGTAATTTGAACCCTAAATAAGTCGAATACCAAGCCCCCGAAACCGAACTCTCCTTTCCTAATTTGATCTAGGTTAAAATTAGGTGGCGACTCATAATAGGTTCCAGTGAGCTAGCTTAGGTTTTAATAATTATTGTTATATGACATAGTTATTAATCTTAGGTTATAAGTGGACCTAAAACCCGGTTAGATCCTGATCAGCCTTAATCAGCTTAGGGTAGGGTTTAAAACCGAGGCTCACAGACTGACGACTCTGCTGGGGACAAATTCTTAATATTAACTTGTTTAATTTTAATAAAGAGGGCTTAACTCGAAAATGTTTATTTATGGCTTTGTTACATTGTTTGTTTACTTTTATGCGCAATTTAAATTTATTACCTTTGCATCATACGAGAGCGAGGGTCCACTTAAACCGATTTCACACCCGGGACCCGTTTAAGGGTCCCCTGTCAGGGACTCACACCTTTTAGGTGATGTGAATAAGCGGGGGGAAAAGAGGAGGGTGTCGTCTAACCACACCCCCTTAATACCTGGGCCATAGCCCCAAGCGTTTTCCTGGCAGTGCCCTTACCTAGCCCATTGTTTGGTCAGTCAAAGACCCGACCATAGACGCACACCTTCAGGTGATGTGAAAAAAGTGGGGAAGCCCAAAGAGAATAGCGTGCAAGCCCTATTCCTTTGAGGTGACCTGGGCCCATGCCCCAAGCACCTCTCTGGATCGATCCATACCCGGTTTGATTTTAACGTCTAGTGAGGACATGTTGAATTCATGTGGGCCTTGTTTGCTTGTATGATCGGCCCATTACCCAGCCTAGAGATTGATAGGAACTTCTCCTACATTAACCTAGCCCAACCCGAATTGGCAGCTCTGTTTGTTTGCGGCCTAGAGGTCATGTTTGGTTTAATATGTGAGTCATTCAGGCTTCGGCCCAAAAGTTTAGACTTAGGTGTTTTCTCTCTTTCGGCCTAATTTGAGTTATCAATTTAGCTCTAGGCCCATGAAAAAACAAATCCACCTAAAGTGATCCATAAAAATCCATCAGGCCTTTCCTTTCGAGGCCCATTCTAGTACAGGAAGACTTTCACTTGGGTTTTGACCCACGATCCTAGACAGAGGTATCATCTTCAGGCCCAATCATAATCACTCGGCCCAAATTCCAATTCACACCCAGAACATGGTTTAGAAATCACTTCGGCCCATGCACTTTACTTCTAGCCCAAACATTCTGGCCCAAGCGCCCAATTCTCATAACATTCGGCTCAAGAACGACGCTCTTCAAACATTCACCTAGGCACCTTAACAGCTCATGAATCATTCCAGCCCATGTGCCTCCCTTCCAACTCATTTCAGGCCTCATTGCCTACCCACAATCTTTGAAACATTCCAGCTCATGTGCTTTTCCTTGCAGCCCAACAAATTTTACCTAAAACTTCTTCACGGTCCAGAATTTTAGCTCAATCCACTTTTGTTTTCCAACAGATAAGCCCGAATCCCAAGTATGGCAGAGGAGAGGAAAACCCAGTCAGTATGGAGGCCCAGTTTGCAGCCCTAGAGCAAAGGTACATGGCTGCCTTTGAAGCCATGGAACAGAAACATAGGTCCACCACTAATGACATGGAGGCTAAGTATGTCACCATCATAGAAGAGTTGAAAAGCAAAATCAATTCCCTTGGGGTTGGCCATCAGGAAAACATTTCAGGAAAGATTGCTGGCTCTGGGAATGGGCGTGACTACATCGAAGTTAACTCTGTTGAGGCCCAGGATGCACAAAGATTTGTAGGGCAAGTCGTCCCGGACCGCCAACTAACCGCAAATTAAGGAAGGGCCTGAAAAGGATCGAGCGCATGGAAAAAGCTAGCAAGCCAGCTGGTTTCGATTACTCTTCTATGGAATCGTACCCCGAGGTTAATCTCCCTCTAAAGTTGAAGCTACCCACACTTGCTCTATACAAGGGTTCCTCAGACCCGCAGGTCCATTTGGCGATGTTCGATAGGGAAATGTCCATCCTCAGGTTGAATGACATGCAGAAGGCCAAGGTTTTCGCCCGTTATCTCGATGAAATACCTCAACGTTGGTACTTGACTCAGAGGATGAACACCAAAACATATGAAGAGGTTTGTGAGGCTTTCCTGCACCATTTCGAGTATGCTAAGAATCTTGAAGTCACCAGGTCCGACCTTGCCAGTACCGGCAGGGAAACAGTGAATCAATGTCCGACTTCATCAAACGGGGAGGATGAAGGCCGCTGCTATGCCTACAAAAATGGATGAGTAAGAACAAATTCGAATGATTGTGGACAATATGCAGAGACAATACAACAACGAGCTGAGTTGCACATACTTCCCCAATTTCGACATGCTGATGGGACAGGTAAGAGTCATGGAAGAGAAGATTCACAAAGGCGAGCTGAAGCTGGGACAACCCAAAGCCAGGGTGCGAGTATCGAGACCTTTAAGTTAGGACCGGCCAAAGCGGCTCGAGTTTCATGCCAAGTGAGCACCATACCAAAACCCAGTGCTACAAAGCAGAGCATCAAGGCCTCACCCTGATCCAAGAGGTTCTCTACACCGAGACAGTTTACCGACATTGGCCGGCCTCTCAGTCAAGCACTCGTGAAGCTACAAGAGCTAGACTACTACAGCCTCTACACCTAGTCCTGGGATCACCTAAGTCGGGGAACATCTCCATCAGTCTACCAGTTTCATCATTACCAGGACACAGTACTGACGACTACAGAGCATTGAAGCACAAGATTGAGGACCTTATCGAGCAAGGACTCCAGTTTGTTGAGTAGGCAAAAGTCTAGTAGTGTTTGTTTACTTTTTTTTCAATTTTGTGAGAAGTTGATCACATTTCTATTTTAATGAAGTTTAGATTTTAAAATTTCAGTTTTCGGCTTTTTTAGTTTGTAATCACAAAAATGATAATAAAAGAAATGTGTTCATTCACCTTGCACCTTCAACCAAATCATCTTGCTCAAAACTAATGTTCATGAAACGGTCATTTCTTGGCAACTAAACAAAATGACTTGTCTTTTGTTCTAAAAAGATGAACATGTCCAACCAAACACTACTACTCACCCAAAACATCCAAACAACCCAGCGGTTCAAGTCTACATTTGTCAAATTGTTGTTATAAACCCTGGATAAATACGGGGCAATCTGAGTTTAAGTTTGTCATCTTTCACCTTTCGTTAAATATGCGAACAAGTCTCAGAGTGAGAATTCACGAGAGTGACTTGAGCGGAAAAAACCAAGAGTGAACGAGCGTGTCATTTTTACACGACTCCGGCGAGACCATATTCAAAGGTAAGATAAACGGCATAACTCCGACCAAAGGAGATAATTTGTAAATTTACTCTTAGACTTGCGAAAAGTAACAAAGAATGGATACACAACTATTAGGGATGACGAAGCCTAGGTACAGCACCACATAGCCAAAAGCTTGTGAACCCAACATTAAGCCCTAGGCACCCCCGCTGAGCCTTTCATATATCCCTTTTCGATGTTGCAAAGCTCCACAGAACAAGCCAGCCCATGATGAATAACCAACCCGTGACCAAAGGAAGCGAGGAGCCTGACTCTCAGATAACGTTTTCATCAGTCCAGAGAAGCAAAGCCGCTATCAGCATGACGAAGTGATCCGCAAATGGTCCCAAAGTGACACAGGATCCAAAGAGCTCACATCAAAACAGCTCTCAAAACTCAAAACCGGGAGACACAAGAACCCTGAAGGCGAAGTCAATAAAGGATAAAGCAAAAAGGCAAACCCGAAGTTCCTCGAAGAGAAATCCAAATGACAAAAAGAGAAATGGTGTAAAAGGACAACTTCAAAAGTCCAGGTCCAGAAGCTCGAAAAAAACGTCAACACGAAGCAGCTAGACGACTTCAAGACAAGGAAGATGAATCCGGGAGAAGACACAAGTTGTAGCTTTGGTCACCATTTAAGCTCCACATACCTCAAATATCCCCTCCTTGATCCCGTCGTCTTTCATCACACCATGGCCACGTTATAAGCTTTAAAGACTTCCGACTTGAGAGTGAGTATCTAATCACGTGAAAGTAAAGATCGAATGCGTAAATCCATCAAATGTCAACTTTAATGGTCTAGAAGCTGTGACCGTAAGAAAAAACGAGTGCAAACACCAAACACGTCGAGTGTAGGTTAGGAAGCACCACATCAAACATACGCCTTGACCCTGTGAGGACGAGACTTGTTCACATGTTTAACCAAAGAAATACTAGGGGAAATAGATCGTTCCGATCGATTGCCATGAACTCTAGCTCAGATTGTCTTAAGGGAAAAATACTGGGGCAATTGTTGGTTCCAACAATTGCTGTGACAACACCAATCGGAACCCAAAGCTCAAACATCACCATCACCATCACACACCACCGGCCCGCATAAGCCCTTACCTTCGTACAACCACCGGCTCGCATAAGCCCTTACTTCACATGATACACCATACAGGCCCAAGTAAGCCCTCACCTCCACATAAATTCCATGGCCCATCATAAGCCTTGATCACCACTCAAGAGATCTCCACATTAAACATCACACCACACCAGTGGCATGCTCTTTCCTAGGAGATAAATTACGAGTCTGAATCTTTAGTCAGGAAACGATAATTTCACTTTCCTTTTCAGTAGAAAGAATTTCCTTTAAACATTGCCACGCTTGTCACCTTTTTCAGCAATTTCTTGTCCTGCACAATTTTCCTTCAAACACTTCAGTTTCATAAACATCATCATTGCCATGTTTGGCACTTTCATAATCAACTTTCATCATGATCATTTGCATAAAATTACCTTGCATCAATCCATACGAGATTTCTATCACAAATCAGGGATATAGATTCCTCAGCCGAAGGTACAGATTCTTCAGGGAATAAGATTCTCAGCGAAGGTACAGATTCTTCAGGGGTACACGATTCTCAGCCGAAGGTACAGATTCTTCAGGGATACAGATTCTCAGCCGAAGGTACAGATTTCAGGGATACAGATTCTTAAGCCGAAGGTACATATTCTTCAGGGATACAGATTCTCAGCCGAAGGTAAGATTCTCAGGGATACAGATTCTCAGCCGAAGGTACAGATCTTCAGGGAACAGATTCTCAGCCGAAGGTACAAGATTCTTCAGGGATACATATTCTCAGCCGAAGGTAACAGATTTCTTCAGAGATACAGATTCTCAGCCACAAGATACAGGGATACAGATTCTCAGCCATGTACAGGGATACAGATTCAGCCAAAGATTCAGATTCACAAAGCAGCAGAACTACCAGAGCAGCAGAGCTCACCAGAATAGAAGAACTCGACCCAACACCAATTTCAATCACTGATAGGTAGTCAACACCTTGGAATAGTTGACATCATCATTATAGTAGTCAGCGCCTTAGAATAGCTTGACATCATCTCATTCATTATAGATAGCCAGCGCCTTAGAATGAGCTTGACATCATCTCATTCATTATAGGTAGTCAACGCCTTAGAATAGCTTGGCAATATAATCCTTATAGGTAATCGCGCGCCTTAGAATAGTCTGACATTACTTCATTATTGTCTTTAGGTGGTCGACGCCTTTAGAACCGCTCGACACTTCCACTTTACACATAGGTAGTCAGCGCCTTAGAATAGCTCGACACACTTGTCGGATTTCAATTGCACGGGGTCTTTTAAGATCCAAAATTTTGGGGTATCACTAAGCATCAACTAGCCTTTCATTTCCATTACAAAGTCTAGTTACTGGGGCATCTGTATACCCAAAATTTCAACCCCCCAGAGAGAGTCTCTATATAGGATAGTAGCGAGGGTTCCCGGTTCGATCGGCACATTTCAGAGTACTAGGGACAGCTTAGTCATCTCCAGGGCATTTTCGTAATTTTCAAGGCTCCTAAGCCCCTATAGGCTTCTCTCCTCCAAATAGGGGTCAAATCAATTCAAAATGCTTTGAAATTTAAACCCATTGACAGAGGATGACATTTGAAGCATAATGGCGTTAGAATTTTGATTTTTTGAATTCCAATCATTTTCTAGCAATTTCTGATTAAATCTGACGAGAAACTGAATTTAAAAATATTCCATATCCAAAAAATTTGATTCCACTTTAGAAATTCAGAAAAATCATCCTTTACCCATATGTAAAATTCATAATCAAATTCCTTTTGGAAGCCCTTGAGCTAAAATGTCGGTAAATCTCGGTTTTTACCAGATTTTTCTATCTTTAAGGAAGCCTATAAAGGAACCTTATCCCATGATCAAAGAGAACCTTGATAAGTGTCCAAATGAGCATGTTATATAGGGTATTTCATATATAATATTAGCACTTTCTTGCTATTTCTCCACTTCGGTTTGTTTTCCTCTAGTTTATGTTTTATTGTTTATCTCACAAATTATAGTTTAACATGAGGAAACCAGCTGGGAGTGA
>JAIOTZ010000109.1:0-86087 GCA_023374045.1 Limonium bicolor
GGTGGTCTCTCACCGTCACCTCCACCATGATCTGGCTCATCTGGATCTTCTGGAGTAGGCATCTTGTAGATGAACTTGTCAGCCAACTTATTCTGTGGTCCCGGAACTGTTTCGACATCGCTGATAGCACATCCTTTTTAAGTGCGGGATCCACGGAGAAACGAGACTACGTACATGATCATTCAGTTAGTAATAAAAATAAATGTTCTATTATTTCACAAAAGATCATAGTAATAAGGTAGAATTTACCTGAATGACGCTGAAACATAGTATCCTTCAATGATTGAGGCACTTGTTCCAGTTGTGGTTTATGTTGCAATCTGCTTCACCACAACTGGCTCCTCCGGTAAGCGGCTGAAGGTCATTCTTCCAATTAGTATGACTTCACCAAATGGCTACCGTAAGCGGTGAAGTCATTCTTTCTTCCAATTACCATGGGGTTGGTTGAACTGATTGAAGTCCACCGGTTTTGTAGGAGGGCCCTTGTTAGCCTTCAGCCCACGTGGTTGCACCTCTCTTCTTTTGCTTCTTCGCCTCTGGTGGGACAACTGACTCCTCTTCGGTCTGCTGTGAAGGGCCAGCCTCAGTCTCCTGTACTGCTAACTGGTCCTTCTTCTTCTTTCCTCCTTCCTCCTCCTGTGACCCGCTTACTTGGTCTATTCTGCTGTGTGCTCAGGTTCTCCAGTCATGAGAAGCCGTCCAATGGGGTCATCCATAGGGTGATCATCCACTGCAAAAAAAATAACAAAGCATTTTCATCAGATAAAGTCATAACATAAATACTATGATGCATAACAATAACAGTTAAGATGACATTACAGTCTACATTCTACTAACAACATTACCTTTCACGTACAAAAACATAATCATTTCATATTTTCTACCTACCCAAACACCCTCATCATGGTCAGATCGTGCGTAGAGCAAATCGTTTTCGGTATCATCATCGAATCTGGTAATCCAGTAGGAAACAAGGATGTTCCTCTACAGTCTCATTTTCATCGTTATCCTCATTTTCATTTTCGATTACAACCGGCCTTCTTCCTGGAAGAACAACAGACCATCTGCAGTCTTTCGGATCCTCAACATACCACACTTGTTCGCAATCCTTTCCCAGAACAAATTGATCATCATTATAACCGTGTAACCGTGAAAGATCAACCAAGGTAAGCCCTCCATCATTTTGGTACCTGCGTTGGTTGTCCACCCACTTGCACCGAAACAACAGAAAGGAATCAATGTCATAGTCTAGTTCCCAGATGTCCTCGATGACACCATAATACCAATTACTACTGGTTGAGATCGGTTACCGCTGTGGTACTCAGTGGCAGCAGCTTCAATTTTTACCCCACTATTCTGGTTTATCGATTTGGCATCTTGACGTGCAGTGTAGTATGTATACCCACTAATATCATACCCCTCAAATGATGTAATATTAGTTTCAGGTCCGATTGCCAAACATCTGATCTCTTCGCTTACAACTTCTGGATCTGATGATGCTAATGTCAACACATGATCTTTGAACCATTGGATAAAAACTCAGTTTTGTTCCTTTGTCAGCCAAATGTGGCCTTTCAAAGGATTTTGATGCCTTAACTCAACCATATGGGTTTCCAAATAAGGTTCAACAACCTCAAGATTGTTGTAAGACAAACAAATGTGCTTGATTAATAAGTAGACGTGAAACTTGCACGATCTTTCTACCAATAACACCTTTACCCTTAAACCTCCATAGTGTCGTGGTTTTGGGATACCAATAGACTCTGCCTCACTCAAATAATCGGTCACAAATTCCGTGACTTCCTCAGTCACTGTTGCTTCAACAATGCTCCCTCTGGTCGATACCTATTCTTCATTCTACTTTTCAGAATACCCATGTACCGTTCAAAAGGGTACATGTACCGTAAGTATACGGACCACAGAACTGTATCTCTCGAACGATGTGCACAATTAGATGTACCATTATATCAAAGAAAGATGGTGGAAAATACATCTCTAGTTGACATAATGTGATAACAATTTCACGTTGTAGATCATCTAGAGACGTTACGTCAATTGCCTTGGAGCAAACAGCGTTGAAAAAGAAACATAACCGAGTTAAAGCATTTCTGACATCAGATGGCAATATCCCTCGAATTGCGACCGGAAGAAGATGTAACATCAGTACATGATAATCGTGAGATTTCATGCCTAAAAGTTTTAAATTCTTCATCGATACAATGTTCTTCCAGTTTGAAGAGTACCCAGACGATACTTTTACCGAGTGCAGACATTTGTAGAAACTAATCTTTTCAGCCTTTGAGAGCGTGTAGCATGCAGGAGGTAGGTAGATTCGTTTCCCGTTCTCTTGTGGGTGTAACTCCTTTCGTATAACCCATGGTTTGCATGTCCTTTCTGATTTTCAATCCGTCTTTTGTTTTGCCGGGTATATTGAGTAAAGTCCCACTCACTGCCTCACCAGCGTTCTTCACAATGTGCATGATGTCTAAGCAGTGTCTCACAGAAATATGACGCCAATAAGGTAGTTCCCAAAAGATAGAACACTTTTTCCAAATGTTTTTCGCCGGTTTTGATGTGTTTCCAAATACATTTGCAATGTCCTTAACCTTTTCGTACACTTCCTCAGAGCTCAGAGGTAGACGGGCCACACGAGTTTCGGCTTGACCATTGAACAACTTTCTCTTCGTTACTCGATAAGGGTGATCTTCGGGGAGAAGACGTCGATGACACATATAAACATTCTTCCCATAATGTTTTAAACGGTCCGAACAAGTGTCTTCCTCGCAAATGGGACATGCAAATGCTCCTTTAAAACGTGTAACCGGACAAGTTCCCATACGCAGGGAAGTCATTGACGGTACAGAACAACAAAGCCTTGAGCGTGAAATTCTCTCTTGCATAAGCATCATATACCACACCCACGGTCCCCTCATTCCACAATAGCTTCAGATCGTCGATCAGAGGGCAAGGTACACATCAATGCTATTACCTGGCTGCTTGGGACCAGATATAAGGAGAGATAACATGATGTACTTTCGTTTCATACACAACCATGAGGGCAAATTGTAGATCACTAGCAGAACAGGCCATGTACTATGTTGACTACTCAATGTGCCGTACGGGTTCATTCCATCAGTACATAACCCAAGCCTCAGATTCCTATCTTCATGTCCGAAATGTTCTTTGTACCGTCTATTGATCACTACAAGAAAAAGCATAGTAGTTGACGGAATTTTTCCAACGGAATTTTTCCGTAGGTGTAAGTCACTATTAGCGACAGAATAATACTATATTAGTGACGACATATATTTTCTTTCCTTAACACCTTATCCTCCTATATCAGCAACAGATTTTGCTACAGAATTTCTGTAGGAGTTGTTTTTCCGTCGGAATAGAGTATAATTTCCATAGCAAATATTTGGTGGCAAAATGGAAAAAGTTGGCGCCATAGTTTTAGCAATTATTCTGTCGCTAATAGTTACCTACGGAAATTTCCGTAGCATATGATATTTCCTACGGAAATTTCTGTAGCAAATATGATATTTCCTACGGAATATTCCGTTGGAGATAAATAAATTTTAGCTACAATAATTTCTGTTGGAGAAATACAAATCTGTTTGAAATACCCAAAAAATATATGCTCATATTTGAGTGCCTATTTACAATACACCCTTGTTACATGAAGTAAAGCTAATACGTACCAATTAATGATATCCCTAACATTCTTTAAATATACAATGTTTTTTCTCATTAAACATATTGATATCATGTAATTAATTAATAGATTTAAAATAAAAAATTCTATCAAAATAAAAAAGAATTATATAATGGATAATAAGCTTTAAAAAGTTTTTTCATTTGTGTCGGTTTACAACTATTGTTTTTTAAATCTATACTGAAAGTTGTTGAGATATTATGACTATTTAGATTATTTTTTTATTTTCTTTATTATAAATTGATCAGTTTAAAACTTATAGTCTTTAAAAATATAAAACTATTTATATACCAATATAAAATATCACAATTAGATACCCTTTTAATAATAATCAAAATGTATTATTTAAAAAAAATGAAAAACATAAACATATACAATTCTAAAAATTTTGAAAGTAATAATAACTTTGTATTATTTATGATAATATCTAAAAAATTACGCTGTATAAAACCTTTCAAATCTTTATTTATAACTCTACCGATAAAAATGAAAGAAAGAGTGACAAAAATTATGAATTATATCTTGTACTGTATAAAAGATATTTTAGTCTAAAATATAATATGAATACTTAGTTTTTTTAAACAATAATATATGAATAGTAATTATCAGTAAAAAAGCAGATCTTATTTACTCTTACTACTCAATTTCACTCTCAACGAGCGACGATTCCTCTCGCCCTCTTCTTCTCGAGTCTCCATGTCTGAAGTCGCACACCAGTCGACCAGTCTTCTCGAGTGTCCATCTCTGTTGATTGAAGATTGGGAAAACAACCAAACTGGTAATACTCTCTTCTCTTGCTCTAATTTTGTAACCCTAACTTGTGAATCTCTTCTCTAGCTGTAATTTTGCAACCCTAACTGCCGAACATGGTACTTGCTCTCCGCGGCTCTCTTCATTCTCTTCTTGTGTTTGCGTTTCGCAGAGGTGAATTGCTGAGTTGAAGATAGGGCTTAAGACATTTCATTTGGGAGTCTACTAGTAATATTCTCCATCACTGACGGTAATTTTGCAACTTTTACAGGCGACTAACATACATGCTTTATGCTCTCTCTCATTCTCTTGTTGTGTTTGGCTGTCTGCGCCTCTGTAGAGTTAATTTACCGACTACACACTATACTACTACTTACTTGAGTTTGTATTCTGGAGTTAATTTACCGACTACACACTGTTACCGACTACACACTATACTCATCGTAAATAATACATTCTCTGCAGAACGAATAGACATTCAAACAAAATAAGCAAACACAGAAACCCAGTAGTAGATGGAGCACGAATGAAATTGGAGTCTATTATTAGAGAGAGAGAAAGAGGGGAAAGGAATGAGACGGTACTGTGTCAAGGCTCGTTTTGTACAATACAGGGATAACCAGTTTGATTAGTAGTAGTAGACCCAACTAGATTCTGGTTAATCACACCCAAAGCTGTTCTAGTATTCCATTTACACTCTGCAGCAGCAGCACTACCAATGGCAGCGGGTTTTCTTCTCTTCCCTGTTTCCATTTCAGCTCGACCTTCATAATTTCAAAGATTTACACATCATGAGAAAAATACTAAAAAACCCAATTCAAATAGTTACCATAGAAAGAAATAAAAGGTTGTGTATTTGAATTGTGAATCACTGCTCCCTAGACGTAATACGGTAGAAACCGATACAGTTTCGGTTCATCCTACGAGTCAAGATTGAAACAAACCCAACCAACAAAGCATAAAGTATGAAGTGATTTTTTATATGTTGATTCCTGTAGGCTGCAACATAGTACATAAAGTATGAAGTGATTTTTTTATACATAACGGAGGGTATATATCAACTTTTGTTTCAATCTTCGCTCTATTTTGAAGAATGAACTTGAGTCGTCCCACTTCTTTTTATTGTGGCTCCGGATTCAGATCTGAGTTATGTTTATGTTTCTACTTGTTTAGCCTCTTTTTGGTTTTGAATATGGAATGAGAAGTTTGACCAGAAATGTATGATAGATGAAAATAGAATAGATGCTAGCAATTGAATCCAAATGAAGACATAGTGCTGTTTTGTTATGGGATTATGTGCTTCACAAATCTATTCTGTTCAAGGCACTATTAACTGTATATTTTTCTAATATTTTTTTATCAGCTTAACAGTATTCATGTATTTAGATATATCATTTTTATGTCCTCAATATTTTTAACTTGTATGTTAATGACTTTGTATTGTAGACATTATTTTCATGGCCGTCGGAGATACTGCTGTTGTTAAAACAATGGGAGAAGTCTTGTAAGGATCGCTTCAGAGGGATGTTGGAAGATGAGAGAAAGAATGCTAAGAAGCACTTTAAGACTTCTGATATTGCACAATGTAGAGGATATAACATGGGTTGGATTAGAGCTGACATTTGGGATCGGCTGATTGACGAACATTGGAATACTCCATCTTGGAAAAGAAAATCTGAGATAAATAAGAGAAATAGGTTGACTGAGAAAGAGGGGAGCATTACAAAACACACTGGTGGATCGGTACCTTTTACTGTGCATGCCTATCGAATGGTAACATTGCTTTGTAGTTTTTTTATTATTTTCATTTCAAAGTATATTGTTTTACTATAGAAAAATTATACATATATACTTTGACATACATAGACAAAAGAACGGAACCGACCAGTAACTTTCAAAGAAGTATTTGATCGATGTCACAAGCGTCAAAAGGGTCATGGTGATTATGTTGACTTGAAGTCGAAAGTTGTTTCCGTAAGATTTTCTGATGATCTGTTTCTCTTTAACATTGTCTTCTTATTCTAAATTTACCTTTTCTTTCTTTTTCATATTATTAACAAGTCTAAATATTTGTAGGAGTCATATTCTTGTTCTTTGGAGCAAAAATATGGTCCTGATGGTGACACTCAACCAGAATTTGATCCAGCAGCTTGGTGTGAAGCAATTGGCGGTATTAAAACACACGGACTCATGTTTATGGCTTTGGAACTGCATCACGTGGAAAACAAATTTTTGATCCTTCATACTCTCCATCAGAAACTTCATCTTCAGCTTGTGGTACTTCAATTGTGCGTCCAAGGTCTTCTTCTGTTGAAGTTGATGAGCTACGTCATGAAATGAATGAAAATTGTCAAGGCAAGACGATAAAATGGATACCATTGTTCAATCAAATGCTGATTTGAAAGATGCAATATTGAAGATGAGTCAACTGCTGACTTCTATTACATCTATGCATTCTCAAAATGCTGGTGTACCCCCTCAAGCTTCACATAATGCACCAGTATTGAGTGAATCTTCTGACTCTGAATCTGAATCTGATGATGACTATGGTGATTGAGGTATTGAATTTATTTAGATGAATTCTTTGAATGATTAGAATTAGTTAATCATTGATTGATTATTCCGGCTTCTTTGAATGGTAGGACTTGATTTTATCCACAACTACAACAATCATAGTTAATATTTCTGAATCAGTGATTTATTATATTTGTTCAGTTCTAATATTCATTTTTTTACATGTTACAACTTTATTGTGCTTACCGCAACAGCAACAACATCAACAACTTGATTGCTATGTGAGTGTATTAATTCTCTAAAGCTTATATCTTCAGTGCAATGTTAGGCTTGTGAAGTAGTCCACGACATTTTGACTCATTTCACTCTTGCTAATTTTGCAACCTAAACTAGCGTAGAAGGAATATACATGTCTGTTGTCCTTGTTGTATGTTCTTGGTAATTTTGCAATCTAAACTGACGAACTAGGAACATATATGTCTGCTGTCTGCTGCATTTTCTCTTGGTAATTTTGCAACCTAAGCTGGCATACAAGGAATATACATGTGTAATGGATTTTTTGATATTTTTGCAACCTAAACTGGCTTACAAGGAACATACATGTCTGCTGTTTGCTGTTGTATATTCTCTGTATTTTGCAACCTAAGCTGGTGTACAAGGAGGATACATGTGTGCTGCATTTTATGATAATTTTGCAACCTAGACTGCTGTATAAGGAACATACATGTATGTTGTTTGCTGCTGTATCATGGTAATTTACAACCTAAACTGGCGTACAGAAAACATACATGTTGCTGCCCTGTCTTCATTCTTTCTTAATTGTGTTTGCACCTTTGAGAAAGATGAAAAATTGAACATTTTGTTCATTTTTTCTTCTTGTATGAGATGAGTATCTTAATTTCAATGTGATTGTCTTCTTCTTTAGTACTAATACCCATCTTTTTTGATCATGCAGTGTTCCCTTTTGAAGGCTAGGAGATAACTACAAAACTTTTGGTTACTATGTACAACAACTAGTATTCTGTTCCCTTTTGAACCTTTTTTGTGAAGGCTATGAAAATGTAAGGGGTATATGTGTACCCAACCTTTATACATTAGAAGAATACTTTTCGATAAGTATGAAGTCTTTTTTTTAGTTGGGTAATGTATGTGATCATTACACCTAATATATGAATGTATAAAGGCATTTGATCTACATTGTATGGTTGAGGTTATGTTTGTTATATATGTTTTATAGATATTTTTGTAGCAGTGGATAAACAGAGTACATAATTGTACATTGTTGAAACTGTTTTTTTTAGGTTGAAGCTTATATATTTGCTACAGGAACAATAATCTAATTCTGTTGGAAAATACTCTTCAGTGACAGAAATAAGATTCAACTGATAACAAAAATTCCGTGGGTGATGTATTTGGTAACAGAAAATTCCGTGGGTGATATTTTTAGCAACAGAAATTTCTGTCGTAGATTGTTATGACTAATTAATAAAATAGGATGGTCGTACATATTACCAACGAAACATTCCGTTACTAAAAGAATCTCCTACAGAAACTATCTGTAGCCAATGACTTTTTAAAAACGGAGATTTCTGTCGTAAAATATTTATAGCAACAGAATATTATCCGTCGGTGATATTATTTTCACCAACGGATAAGTTTCACCGACGGAAAACTTTTAACGACGCGACTTCTTGCCACGAAATTTTCCAACGGAACATTCCGTCAGTGATGCCTTTTTCCATCAGAAAATTGCTTTTCACCTACGGAAATGTCCGTCACTGAAACGACGCTTTTTCTTGTAGTGTGATGTTTCTCCACTGAGGCCCATCTGCTGGATGTCTTAGTTTCTCATCACTCTTTCTACCCTCCGCATGCCATTGTATGTTCTTTGCATCTTTCGGATTCGCAAACAACCGTTTGAATCTGGGTATAATCGGCAAATACCAAACAGTTTTGCTGGAGGGCTTTTTTTCTGAACGGAGGAGTACTCACCATCTTTATGCTTATACCGGGACAACGAACATTTCGGGCAATTGTCCAGATGTTCGTATTCACCCCTGTACAACACACAGTTGTTTGGACACGCGTGAATTTTTTTGTACTCTACTCCCATTGGACACACCCATTTCTTTGCCTCATACGTGGTCGTAGGGAGACCGTTCTCATCCGGTAGCATATCATGAATCAGCTCGAGGAATGCCGTGAAACCTTTGTCACTCAATCCATATCTTCCCTTCAGGTTGAACAAATTCAATATAGCTGTCTATTTCGTGTACTTAGTGCAAGTAGGATACAACGCCGTTTTGGATGCGTCCAACAACCTTTGATACTCATCCGGCCGGTCGACAAAGTTATCTTCAACGTTATCAAGCATCTCGTCAATTTGTTCATCATGATAAGTCGACTCACTGTCAACATTGACTCCGGAAGCGCTTGGGAGTTCTGACTCGTTAGTAGTATCGAATGTCTGCTCGGTTCTTGAGTTACACCGATCGTGACTGTAGGAAGATGAAGCATTATCTTTAACACGTTCTCCATGAAAAATCAATTTTGTATAATGTGGCATGAAACCACGGGTCTTCACATGGAGTTGTACGAGGTTGATGCTTGAATAATGTCTAACCACACCACAATCAACACAAGGACATGGAATTTTCTCCGCCTTTGTCCTGTCCTTGTGTTGCACTGCAGCTTTGCAAAACTCTTTCAGCATTTTGTCAAAATGTTCGCCTCTATCACCATACATCCAGTCACGCTCCATACTACATGTGCAACAGATCACAGGTGTGAGTTAGAGCCTTTGTAGAATATGACCTGTATTAAGTTGCATATGTTTATTTCTTAATGGAGCATGACTGGGATGATTGTCAATTAGTCTAGCCTAACTCTAAGGTTGCAAACACAAAATAAACTAGCATTTTAAATTTTAGAAATTGTTGCACTTCTAAAACAGAAACCGGTGTTTAAAAACAATATTACGAATACTTTTTCTACAAAAAATTCGGCATGACCTTTGCATAATTGTACACAGCCCGTGCTTATTATTCAACACTCACCAAAGTCATCACAACCACAACATTCCAACAATGGCAGCAACCAACAATTAAAATAAATCAATTCTTTACTAGCTAACTAAAAACCAATTGCAAATTCAGATCATCAAATCAACGCTTTCAATTCTCCACTGTATAAGTTCAAACCGGTTTGAGATTAACAAAGAATCGAGAGTTAAAATACGTACTTGTTTTTTAAGGATTTATGGATAGAGGAGGAAAGTGCAACAGTAATGGAAGAAGGCGGGAAACAAGAGCGGTGATTCACGGACTTGCAAGAAAGTGAGACCTGATAAAAAAAAATTAGATATTGTTAGACATATACACATACATCAAACAATATTAATTACGAAGAGAATTTAAAAAATTGGCATGACTTTTGCATAATTTTACCTATCCCATGCTTATTATTAAGCATTCACCAACCATTCATCAACACAAATTTCCATCACAAATCAAACTAATACCAAATTTATCCATAAAACCAAATTTTAATAATTGTGGAAATCAAGGACACAACCATGCTTATTATTAAGCATTCACCAATCATTCAACAACACAAATTTCTATCATAAACCAAACTAATATATGCCAAATTTATTCATCAAACCAAATTCCAATAATTTGTTGAAATCAAATACAAAGTACAAAAGAGAAAAATGATAAGTTAGATTATATTACCGTTCTTCCACTACGCTTTCAATCTACCGTGCAATGACTGAGGAGTTTGTTGACCACTTCTCTGTAGATAGAATAGGAACTCATTAGTTTACGTATGTTAATTGTTTGTAATTAGGATTGCAAAATTATATATAATGAGCTAAAAAGATGAAGATGTAGGTTGAGTATATTACGGGTTCACAAATGAAAGGTATTCAGCCCCGTACGACTTCAATCCGGTGAACCCATTTAGTGATTCCCCTCTACAAACACAACCATGCTTATTATTAAGCATTCACCAATTATTCAACAACACAAATTTCCATCATAAACCAAACTAATATATACCAAATTTATTCCTTATTTGTAGTTAGGTTAATTGTAAATTTACAGTGAGTGAAGAGAATGAAGAGATAAGTTAAAGTATATTACCGGTTCCTAAAGGAATTGTTTTCAGCCCCTCTTCTCAATCGGGCATGCGAGACGTGTAGCAGTACCAATCTCTACAGAGGCAACGCAAACGCAAAATAAGTATCAATTGAGGGCGCAACACTATATTGCTAACAATGTTTATAATTTGCTTATAATTATAAGCACAAATAATGCTCAATCATTGTTCCAACCCATATATAAGCATAATAAAATCTAGCCCATATAAGCTAACCTAACTAAACTATACTTAAAAAGGGCAAAAAACAGTAAAAATATTCACTCAGACATTTCATCAAACACCTTGTGTTCATACATAATTTGATTAGTTTAACAACCAAATCTTTCAAAGATTTGACACACACAACAATAATATCAGCATCCACAATCATAATGTGACACAAATCTACCAATTGTAACAACACATTTGTAATTTTTTAGTCAAAACCGAATTGGGCTTGTTTTACCCGGTATATTGTAGCTGCGGTTCTTGTCTTGGTTGCAGCAACAACTTCCGATGACAACCACGCACGACCGGCGACGGCGGCGCGACGACGGCGAAGGCGGGAGGAGGGCGACGGACGTCGGAGCGGCGATGGTGTGGTGGCTGTCGAGATTGGTACTGAAATCGCCCGTTTACAGAGAAGAGAAGAGGGGTTAGGGTTGTAACAGCGTAACGGAGTCGGGGCTGGGTGGTGGTGTTTATTAAGCGACCTATTTCGGCGGTTGTTACTAAAAACCGCCGAAATAGGTCCTCCGTAATTTTTTAAAATTAAAATAACCTCTATTTCGGCGGTTCCTAGTAGCAACCGTCGAAATAGACTACCAAATATATCTATTTCGGCGGTTGTAACTAGGAACCACCGAAATAGATGTTATTTGTTTAATTAAAAAAATTACGGAGGACCTATCTCGGCGGTTCCTAGTACAACCGCCGATAGGGGCGCCGAAATAGGTCATTTTTGTACTAGTGCTAGCATGCTTTGGAAACTAGCATGGAACATGGCTAGTAACTCCCAAGGCAATGTCATAAAATCTTGATTCAGAAATATCCTAATCCCGATACATCCTGCTGCTCCTCGAATTGGATAGGCATTCAAAAATGTGTTCCTTTGATAAAAAAAAGGAGCGCGATGGGTGCTGTTATTTATTTTTGGTCTGATCATTTGGTGGCAGATTTCGCTCAAATTGATAAGATTATTAGTGACGTTCCTGCTGGGGAAGTAGATAATTTGGTTGCAGAATACTGGGATCACACCCCAGGTTGGAAACGGGATACATTACCTGTTTTCCTTCCTAGATATATTTTGTCTCTGATTGAACAACTTGTTGTGTTACCCAATGCGGGACCTGATTTTATTTCATGGCATCAAGAAGAGGATGGAAGCTACATTGTTACATCTGCATATAATTTACTCACTAAATATGATCATGTTCCTAACTCTAGATTGGTGGTGAATCTATTTAAAGTGATTTGGAACCTTCAGGTACAGGAATAGGTCAAAGCCTTGCTTTGGAGAGTGCTCCATGGCAAGATTATGACTAATTCTTGTCGGTTTTCCCTTAGTTTCACGGTGGACAGCTCGTGCCATTTTTGTGGGGATGAAGAATCAATTCTACATGTCTTTAGAGATTGCAATGTTGCCAGAAAGATCTGGAAGAGACTTGTTCCCTCACCAGTGGTCTCGATTCTTTAGCCTAAACCTGCAAAACTGGCTGGAGGAGAATTTGAGGAAATGGGGGTGTCACTTAATTCGTGTTAAATGGAGAATGGTTTTCCCCATTACATGTATGCTGCTGTGGTATTGGCGCAATGCCAAAGTATTAGGTAGAGAGACTGGTATATTCCTTCCCTTTAGGAAAGTGATTTTTGCCTATCTACAGAATCAAAAGGCATGGAAGATTCAAAGAAGATTAGAGGATTCGGGTTGCTGTAATAACATGGCCTCTCAATGGGATCAAAGGAGTACATTTGAAATCATCCAGTTATAACTATACTATTATGTGTATTGATGGTGCTCTGAATTCTGCTGCAGGTCATGCGGCCGCAGGAGGTGTATACAGAAACAACTCATCAGAGAATGGAGCTTGAATCATGTAAAAGTCTTTATGGACTCATTAAGCCATGTTAAGCTGTTGAGTGAATGCCCGGCCTCTCATCCTTTGAGACTGTTCATTGATAGTTGCAGGGTAGATTTGGCTTCATTTGGAGATATTAATGTTTTTTTCTTCCCTCGTAAATGGAACAAGATGGCAAATAGTTTAGCTACATCAAGGTTAGGTGGGGATATAGTTTTTCAGTCTTAGAGGATAGTATTTCTCCTAGGATAGTATTTCTCCTCTCCTTAATGAGGAGCAAAACTCTTACTTACTATGAGAAGTTGAAGGCAATAGCCTCCATTATTCGACCAAAAAAAAATGTGTTGGTTTGGGTATTGAAAGTATTGGAATAGACAACAACTTGTGGTATATATGCACCTAGCTAGGGGCTGCTACGACAATGGATAATAAGCAATCCACTGATAAGGGTTTTTATTCACGGTATAATACCAATTTCTTTGTACTGACTAAGCAACATTCGGCCCAAGCATTTTGTGTGAAGACCAATGATTGGCCCAAGTTTATGATCTATTGACTAAGAGAGTAAGAGGTCCAAGCTAAAAATATTAAATAGGGAAGTAGAGTAGAAATGTCTCCAAAATTAGTACGAACATCCTCACGACATAATGTGTATAATATTAATTTGTTGGTTATTTAAGGGAATCAATCATCAACTAGGAATGGTAAAACTTCTTCCACCACTAAAACGAACTGTAATTAATACTCAAATTTCTGATAAATGGAACCCATTAGAGTATGCATAAAAACCAATTATGCATATATGTACGTCTTGAAAAGAAATGTAATAGAAAACCCAAAAAGAAGTGGACGGGGAAGAGAAAAATAACCAACTTTCTCGAATATACATATAAGAATATTGTTAGGTACAAACTGAATATCATAATCGTTTCATCCAATATATAATTACGTATATATTGTGACATTCGTTAAATCGTAATATAATATATATATATATATATATATATATATATATATATATATATATATAATTTTACCCAAATTAAGCGTAGTCACACATTCCATAAAGGCAAGGATTTCTCTCCCACATTTGTGATGACACGCACCACAATGACTCTTATCATAAGTCAAGTATACACACTTTCCTCCACAACAAGTCTGTGTGTACTTACATTTCTTTCCACACTCACCGCAGTTTTTTATTATCATACGAGAGATTCACACATTTGTTCTTGCAACAAGTGGTCCTCCCTGACGCCTCGTACTCCCCAGCAAGGCACACTTCACCATCCTTGTGACAGTGGCTTGCAGCCCGGTAGTAAGCCGGACCTTCTCCGGCTAAAAATCGGTTCACCCTCTTGTTTATATTTTGAGAATCCACAGCTGCTGATTTTTCTTGGCTGTATTTGATACTTTCAGGTTCAGGGTGGTGGTGGTCAGCTGTGAGGTTGAGTTCAGAAGGCGGCGTGGGTGATGATGATGAGAAAAAGGCAACGATTATTGCTAGTGTAAAGGTGATCGCACAGATCGCTTGATCGACATCGTCAAAACTCAACAAAGGAAGTCGCACTGCACTGCTTTGATAAGTTGAAGGTGTGACGGTGGTGATTGTTGAATATGTTGACTTTGACAGAGAAGAATCACTTTGCTAGAGTCAGGATTGGGATTGTGAAAAATATTATGATGATGATGAACGGTGAAGAGGAGAGGTTGTTTATATATAGGAGTTGACGCGAAACTTAAGAGTTGGTTAGTGGCGGGAAAAAGATGAAAATTGATGAAACGCACATGGATGGATGTATGCATGGCATGGATTGCGGACTCTTCATTACTTATTAGGAGTCAATTCAATTACCCCATGCATGTCTTGATATACGGGAGGCAACAACAAAGATTAATTTGTAAATGTAAATACCTTTACTTAATATCTACGCGCGAGTTGTATTGATAAGGTAACAAAGCTGTTTAAGCGAGTTATAAATCACTTGGTGGCGTCTTGATACAATCACACACTATGTATGTCGTGTGTAGATATATACGTTTACTATGCATGTCGTTTTAAAAGGGAACTAATTAAGATTAGGACTCACGATATTAGCTCATTAATTTTAAGCCAGCAATTGTGTATAGGGTAGCCAAATCTGTGATCGACCGATTGACTTTCAGTTGTGGCTAGTTAGCATATAGCTGCTTTAATTAAGTCAACTCCTAATACGCGGTGTTATGATATCATACAACTAGTGCTTATGTTTTTATGAGTCGAAGTCTCAACTCTCAATTAATGTCTTAACCCAATAGGTAAATGGTTACTATCCATTTTCAATGTTATTGTTTTTCAATAGTTGAGTAGATTTCTTTTCACTCTCCTAATCTCTAAATTCTTATATGATGGTATTATTTTGATTTTTTTATAACTTTTTAATAGTAAGAATATTTATTTCTTTTTCTCTTCTAATTGAGATCATAATGAATTAAGGTCTAAATTTTGTTGATAAGTATGCGCCATTATTATAAAATCTAGGATGTTCGGATGAGTGAGACTAAAACGGACCACATTATATGTCACAATGTAATGACATTTTTGTAAGCAATAAAATATAAGATGATAAATGTCAAGCAAAAACTTAATGACTTTTATATGAAATTTCATTCTATCACATATCCGTTTAGCTAACATGCTTCTCATGCTCCAAACCAACGGAGATAGGAAGTTTGACAAATCTAACTTTCAGACCCACTCTTATCAACAATGCACCAGCAGTCTCAGCTCCACGTTTCTTCATCGCGCTCGTCCATCTCCCTCTAACGCACTGCAGGTAATGATTTGGGTTGTACGTTTCTTCATCGCGCTCGTCCATCTCCCTCTAACGCACTGTAGGTAATGATTTGGGTTGTCTACGCCGCATGAAGAAAGCTTTGCATGGCGTCCATCAAGGACCCATGCTGGTTCCCAATCCTAGGTTCTCTCGCGACGGCCCGCTGCTCCTCTTATATTGTGACAATCGCCGGTTGTGTCTTGCTATCTGCTTTTCCCTTGCTCCGCACTGCCAAACCCATTTTCTTTCAACTCCCTCATCATCGATAATGTCTCTTAGGATGATCAATGGGCTATTTGTGAGCCTGGATTGAAGTGCACTTACCCGCTTCTTTTCTCCACTAGTTTTCACATCCAACGCTCTAGTCACTGCCTTTTGTAATCACGGGAACAACTTCAGTGATTTTCGATTTACAAAAATTGGCCCTAATTTCTTGATTATAGAGTATGACTCGATTGAGGTCCTCAATGCGGTTATTGTCAGGGGGTTATAGTGTGTCAACGGCTACCTCCTTGCCCTTAAGGGGGTGGAACTTGATCTTTCGTTTGACCATGATATTTTCCAATGGGTACCTTTCTAGGTCAGGGTCTACGGCGTGCTATAACTCCATCAAAATGTCCACTCCGTGGCCATATCCTCGCATTAAAAATTGGTAACTACACTGGCACTATGGAAGATTGGAAGAAGATTCATGCAGAATTCTCTATTTCAAAGTGTAATTTGACATTAAGTCACCTCTCCCCCGAACGATCCACGTTAAGCTTGATGGCAGGTTTTTTAATTTCTCTATTTGCTATGATAATCTCTCTATTCTCTGCTCTCAAAGTGGTTTGTTCACCCATACAACAAAAGTCTATCAAAGCGGGAAAGACCCTAACTTCCAAGATGTCGTTGACACTTGGATGAGCACGGAGAAATATCACACCAACACAGGGTCTCGTTGGATTGACCACGCTCCAAGCTTTGATCAGGAACGGCGAGGCATAGCGTATAACTTTCTTGGACAGAGGTAGGTTGGGGTCAATTCTAGGGTTTGCATGGACGATAATGTCATGCAAGACGTTTTAGGAGGTCTGGAGTTACGACTAGCCAGAGAACATGGTGATAAAGTGGAGCTTGTGGGTGGCCAGGACAATGAGGTCAAGCATAGGCATCAAGAGCTCAGGGACCTAGAGACAAAGTTTGGGATCGACTCTAAGTCTTTCCTGATCCTGGACATGGGTTTTACTTCCATGCCAACCCTTAAGAGAAAGAGCACTGATCAGGCGACTCCAAGGCTTTACTGGAGTTGCCAAGAGAAATGAATCATTCGCAAGCTAATTGCTTGTGTACGGGCTCTAACAATGCAATTAGCTTTATGTCCTCGAGAGCCCATGCATCTTCAATGTCAATTTCCCGCTTTTATCATAGGTCTTTTGGGTCTAGTTTATGCATGTTTATGTTGTTTGTGTTCTATCAAGTTTGTTCAAAGTTAGATTTTGGGCTATCTCTTGGCTTGTCTAGGAAGGTGTTGTTTCGGTTGATGTTGAATCTTCTCATGTTTGCACCTGCGTTCCCTTGTTTCTTCGGTTTGGGCCCTATATTAGGGCAAACTATGGCAATGTCTCATCTATTTGGGAATTGCCATCTTCATCTGTATAGGAAGTCGTGTTTGTGTCTTCCTTTGATGATTTGTCCCTTGGGGGCTGTTTTAGATGGTCGTTCTGACATCTATCTTAGGGAACTTAATTGCAAATTGGCTTGTTTGTGGTTGTGGTGGGTTTTGTTAAGTTCGAGTGTTTTATCTCCTCTAGCTTGTTATTTAGGGTTGTACAATTTTCTTAATCTAATGTTAGCTAGTATCTTAAAAAAAGATGTCATTTCTCTTTTTATAGATGGAATGAATATTTGTTTTGTTTAATCTACTCTGTGAGCAATATGCACTCCAACTTCTTATATGTCACCCATTTAAAAAAATATGCTCCCAACCAGCACAAATAGCGCGAACACGAAAAAGTGATAGTTAACCATACACGAAAAACTGATAATGAACATGTTATTCATATCTTGGTCTATTGTGTTATAGATAAATAATGTTTTTTTATAATTATTTGACATAAGAATATTGATCATACAAAATAAAACCACAACCAATGTATAACTCATACTTTTTCATTAACGTTACAATACTTGGTGAGTTTTGAATCCAATACATACTTCTTTCGACAGGACAAGGTTGATCACATCACATATAACTCATACTTATTTCGTATCGTTCGTCATGTAAACCATATGGATCATTTTTTAAATAAATAATAAAAATTGTGTAATGGATCTTATGATTAAACATAGTCACACATCCCATAAAGACAAGGTTGTCCCTTCCCGCACTTGTGATGGCACGCACCACAATGACTTTTATCATAGGCCAAATAAACGCACTTCCCTTGACAACAAGTCTGCGTGTACTTGCACTTCTTCCCACACTCGCCGCAGTTCTTCTTGTCATACTTGAGATCCACACACTTATTCTTACAACATGTAGTCTTTCCCGATGCACCATAATCACCGGCGATGCACACATCACCGTCCTTGTTGCAATGGCTTGCCGCCCGGTAATATGCAGGACCCTCTGCAGCTAAGAAGCGGCTCATCCTCTTATTGTTATGCACAACCGCTGCTGGATTCTGTTGTTGATCATCTGTCAAAAGGATGGTTTCTGCAGGTGGTGCTGGTGTTGATGACGATGAGAAGAGGACAACCGCCATCACCAAGGCAAAGGCAATCGCACAGACCGTCTTGATTGACATCGTCAACTTGGTAAAGTAACTGTAGCTAGTGCAGCGATGGGTGGTGGTCTATATATGCTGACGGCTGACCTGTGGAGAGAAGAAGAAAGAAATAAGGATTTGATTTGAAGTTTGGGAACTGTGAGCTGTGATTAAGATGAATAAAAGGGGATGTATCATGAATATATATACACATGACCATGACTCGAGGGAACAAAAAACAACACAGTTGACGCGAAAACTTAGGGGTGGTGGCGGGAGAGGCGATGAATTAACCGGTTAGTAAGTTAAGGTAAGGTTGGGTAATTTCTTTTTTTTGGAAAGTGATATTTGATATTATATTAAGAGCAAATGTTGAATACAAAGTCAGGAAAGTGAAGCATTTTCCAACAACAACTAAGAAGTTGAGACTTTCTAGTAGCTGTAGCTAGGTTATGAGCGATTAGATTGTTTGAGTGTGGAATATAGAACCAAATAACATCGTCGAAACATGCTAAGTCAGCCAAAACTGAGTGAAGGATGGCTGCTGATTCCGCATGTAGCGAAGTCATGGAGCCTTGGAGGTAACGAATCATTGGCTCGCAGTCAGCAAGGACGCGTATACGGGAATGACCTTCTGTAGCTGCATGTCTTACGGAAAATTGCAAGGCAAGGCATTCAACCGTAGAGGGAAGCAAGTCCGCTGTGAAACCATGGACCCCAGCAGAAAGATGAGTATTATCTCGCATAATATGAAACGCCACACCCAAACGTATATGTAAATCAATACCGCCATCGACCGCAATGTCCACATAATCAAGGTGAGAAGCGCGATGCCTAGCCACCGTATTGGATCCGTGAGCAGCTGAAGCCGAACTTAGAAAGTTGACGGTTTTATTTTAGGGGTCAATTCATTATGTTGATATTCAGGGGTCAATTAATTATGTCATAAAGTTGACGGTTTTATTTTAAGTATGTTGTAAATCACTAGAATTCCAAATTGTCACCTACTATATACATGCGCATGTCTATGGAAGTGACACGTATATTGAATCGCATAAAAATAGGTAACCAATAATGTATATATATGCTTGAAAAGACCGTTCACGTTGATTAATTTTAGGCGGTCACTTCTGTACAAGCTTTCTATAATCTGTATCCAGAAGTTCCTAATCTGAGATCGATCGGTTGACTTTAAGTGGTGTTCTTAACATAAACTTGTCAAGTCAACTCATTGTACGCTGGTTAATATATAACTAATTTAATTCAATCTAGCGAATCCTGTCCCCATAATTCACATCAAACTTTCTATTGAAATACCCCGAACTTAAATATGATGATTAATTATTCTAATATGATGTTTAGAGGCCTAATAATGCCTAAAAGACTTTGGTGAAGAGAGTAAAACCAAAAGAAAGAAGAAAACGCCTAAAAAGCATAAAACGTAAAAATGTGCGTTATGCAACCGTAGGAGGCATATGACATCGACTAGGGTCCTAGATGGATTCCTAAGACTTAATTATACACTAAGAACGTGTGGGAATAAATCCCGAAGAAAACGGATCCATATAGTGGATTAAAAACGCAAAAGAAGTCCTAAAGCACGTTTGTCGAGAAAACCCAAAAATGGACTCGTAAAAATTATTGTTGATCATGTAACTGTAATTAAACATTAATGAAGGTTTAAGAACCATTAAAAATAAATAAACAAGAAAAATCTAGAAAACGGGTCCGGTTAATGAATAGTGCCCAAACCGGGAAATTAGGTGCGTTTCTTGCGAAAAGACGAAAACACCCCCAGCTTAAATACCAATAGGGGCCGGTTTTTATATAGGTGACTCATCACCCTCTCCCAATTAATAACTAGCTTATTAGTAAAATAAGACCAAAAGCAAAAAGTGAAAAGGTAGAAAAAGGACCTTACCTCTCTCTCTCCTCTCATTTCTTCCCTTCCCATCATATTTTTCCTCTCTCTCCTTCCTTTCTCCTCCCAGCCGTGAGCCCTCTTCTTCTCCCCCTTGCTGGCGATTTCAAGCCTCCTCCCATGGCTTCCTCACCTTTCCTTACTTGCCCAAGCTACACCAAAGCTCCAACCACAAAACAAATTACATATTTCTCTTAGTTGGAGCAAGGGCTATCTTGTGCTCTTTTCAAAATCTCCAAAGAATGAAGATGACCTCCATGGGTGAGCACCCCTTGGGAAGAAAAGTTCATTTTCTAGAGCTAGTTCATCTCCTCTTTGATTTAAGGTAAGAAAATTCAAGAAAACTCATTTTTCTCTCCATCCTTGACCTAGCCGATTTTTGGCCTCTCATGATGTCTTGCTTTCTTTCTTGGTTTGAGCATTTGTTCAAGTCTCCAATGGTGGTTGGAACTCCCTCTTGATTCATGACCAAAGCCAATTCTAGGTTGAAAGGTAAATCCCTAAATTTTGAGCTTCAAACTCCCCTTTGTAATCTAGAGTAATTAATGATTCTAAGTGTCTTTACTTGGTCTCATTTCCTCATGGGGTATCGATTTGGAGTTGGGCAACTCCATGGCCCTTGGCCGGTTTTCAAGCAAGAGGAAGGGAGGAAGAGAAAAGAAGAGAAATAAGAAACTTGAGAATCAAAGGTAAACAATCTACCTTAATATCTATCCTAGTTGTCTTAGAAATTTTGGGATGGGTAATTAAATGAATGAACCAATTATGTGCTGGAAAAATATGATTGGTTGAGGTGAGAGAGAATTATGATTAATGCCTAATGCTATAGTGAATTGGTGTGTGATTTAAGGGCCTAAGAGCCAAGCATTTAAGATTTGTGAATTATATTTTAATGATTTTTAGATGAATTTTGTGTGCTGGTAGAATCCACTTTGGATTTGGTTAGCTTATGTTGAATTGTGGACATTTTGGATTAGGTGATGAAGGGAATGAAAAATGATGCATTGGGTATTTTGGCATTGTAGAGGAGTCATGGCAAAATTTGTGTGGAAACCTAAGAATTCTAGGTGACTTGATGAGTTAATGCTACATAGGGTGAACTAGGTGTTTAGAGAGACCCATTTTTGTTAGTGAATCACCTTAGAGCTATAATGAAAGTAAGTTAAAGAGTTGAGCAAAATCTGTAGCAAGTGTGTTGTTAGAGTGTCTTGGAAATTCTAAAGAAGGCTTAGTGTGTATGACCTTGAAAATGAAGGATGGACTTGGGTATTGGAAACGCAAATGACTAGGAAAGAATGGTTATGGTCAACAAGTGAATTGGTAATGGTTGGTAGAAGGTTGTAAATTATCATGAGAGTGTTGGTAATGCACTAGTGTGCAAAGTGCAGAAATTGAGAATGAAAATTGTGTAATGGATCAAGAAATGAGTAAAAAGGTTTGACCAATGGTTTTGGAAATTTTAATGAGTGTTTAAGGTGTTATAACATGTTTGGAAACATGTGGAAAGATTAGGAAAAGATTAAGTAAGAATTGAGATTGGAATAGAGATTGAAAACTGTCAAAGTTGACAGATTACTGCTATGGTCCGGGACCTAGGTTCAGGGTAAAGTCCCGGACCACATAATAAAAGAGTCCGAAAGTACAATGTCTGTCATGGTCCGGGACTTAAGATGGGGATAATGTCCCGGACCACCCTGAATTAACAGCCGAGAGTTAGGGTATGTATTGGTCCGGGACTTGAGTTGCGGACAAAGTCCCGGACCGCATGTTAAATCTTCCCGAGAGTTGCTGAAAGAGTCTGGTCTGGGACTTAGGGGCCGGACCAAGTCCCGGACCACCCCAAAAATGCTACCGAGAGTGTTTTAAAGGCCTTAAATGATGGGGATTTGATTGGTGATGATTAGGACTTGTTTGATGACATGTAAAGGTCATTAGGAGTATAAACAAGTGCTAGATTGAATGTGAAAGTGAGAACTTAAGATCACATGAGTAAAGATAAGATTAACGGGACAATGGGGTTAATTACAGGCGCATTAGTTGTTTAAACTTCCGTAATGCCTTAACGTTAATAGAAACATTGTAATGTAACTAGTTGTGCGAGAATTACCTGAGGAGCGTGAGATGACACGTTAGAGTAAATCCTCGGTGACAGGTATAGTTTTCTTGCAACTTGTGTCCTGCCGAGTTACGCTCGGCTTGTGTGCTATCTGTTTGTGTGCCGACCTAACAAGATAAAAGCATGAAAATGTTTATTGCATTTGATATATATGTATATCTTGATGCCTGTTGTATGTGCTAACCCTCATTGCTTGAGTATGCGATTTAACTGGATATCGTAGATCAACTCACATTAGGACAACGTTTGGTTAGCGACTCGTAGAAAGATTCGATACACAAAGTAACTAAAATGTGGAGAAACACGTAAGAAATCTCAAGTAGAGAATAACTGTAGTTCAACATTATGAACTCATGAGAAAAGTAAAAAAAGATGTACGGGATTAGTAAACTCCCTTTTTAATGTGTCGTCGAGAACAATGATAATACAATTTATGAACTCACTAGAATGTGAGAGAGATGTATTGGACTAGAGAACTTCCTTTTAATGATAGTCAACCTCCTATATGAGGGTCCGACCTGGTATGAGAAAATGACCCGAATGTATAAGTGTAACACCCCTCTCCATAAACACGGTATAATCTCTCACGTAGCAATAAATAAAACGTCTCGCAGCGGAAAATAAATAACAATTACAAAACTCACTCGGGTGTCACCGGCCATTACTCGCCCATGCAAGCAACGAAGCCAAACTACAACCAACTTCCAATATAAACAAACTACTAACCGCCGTGATAACGAGAAAATCCTATACATCATTCTAGTCCATAAACCATAAACATCGACAAGTGAGCGTCTACCTAATCCTGAAAATACATACCCTTACCATAATACAACTCCATCTTCATTGCTATACCAAACCAACTCCATGTGCGGTAGTTAAAATAAACTCTAATTACCCTGCTCCCGCACTTCGGCTCCGCGCGATAATCAATAACCTGCATGAGTGTAGTATCAGCGATAGACGCTAAGTATGCCGGGCCTGGACCCTATTGGTCACTTGTCATTTGAACCATCTTTTTATTAGACCGGTTTCATGCTTTACCATTTTACAGTTAAAATCAATACTGTAATAAACATGCATAATAAATTTAACCATCCATCCAAATATCCATAAACATTCAACCATCCATCCAAATATCCAAACATTCATTTAACACCACAAACAACATTTGTATATCGAACGTATCGAGCAATAATAATATAATGTACAATGTACATTCGCCGTAGCGTATACCATCCTTTATTAATTTCAATTTAGTTTGGCCTTCAAGGCCCCATCCATATGTACAATGTACAATCGACGTAGCGTACAGTTTCCATAGTTAATTTAATTTGGCCTTTAAGGCCCCATCCATCCAAACCATTTTTAATTAATATCAGTTGGGCGTCATGTTAGGACAACCCGATATCCTCACCATGGACAGTAGTCCTCCCGTACACACAAAGGTGCTCATTTCGTCAGAGGTCCGGAGGCCCCTGACTCTCTTATGTCTCGTAAGACGTCCATATAAAGGCCGTAGCCACCTGACCCACGATCCAGTTTGGGCTCATTGGGTATAACCTGGAGCGGAATCCAATTAGGAAACCCCTCAGTGATCACAAATGTGCAACCAAGTAGTTCGTAAACTACCGGGATTCCTCCACTCAACTCAACTCAACTCATACCATCTCTCTCTCATAATGTTTAAGATATGCTCTTAGTCTTATGGAGAATATAATTATTAATTAGCTGCCTAATGGGTCTCACGCATACCTAGAAGTAATCTAGGTTATATTCATGTTCGAGAACCATGCTCTAGAGACCGACAATGTCGTGACTCGTCCCTAAGTGTTTTACTTAGGTTACCATATACTTAATATTAATATCATGGTATTATATCAAGTAACTGTCATGTCATCATAACACATATGTATGTTTATATAAGTCGATCTATAGTCGACGTAGTGTTAGTCCCGTAGGACGCTCGTGCATAAATAAATAATGCAGTAACACTTAAACACATACATGTAACCACACACATATAACACACAAGTTATATCAACCAAATCCGAGCCCAAGGAGCAACCTTAGGACAACTCGGATCAAACCCCTTTACATACCGTTCACCCTGATCGTATTACGGTGGAGTATGAATCAGCAAGATCCTATGCTCCGTGTAGTCCACTAGCTCGTCAAGCGTCTTGTCAGAAGTATAATCTAAACGGTATTAAAACTATAAGTCAGTCTCCATGACTAACTACATCCGGTGTTTCCGAATACAAGTAACCCCGACAGTTCACCCCTGCTTCCTACCGTTATTGTTACGGGTTTCTCTAAAACAGTCGGCTTTGTTACTTAAAACTCATACGTCATAATATTTAAACTGTTAAGTTTAATTCCTTATATTCCTTAAATCTTATCTACCATCTAGTTTAGGTATATAACCTATAGTTGCATGTATGCATGCATGATTGCATTATATATTTTTTGTATTGTATCATTTATTATATTGTATCATTTTCCCACCATCCACTATAATACAATGTATTATATGATCCATTTATCTTTAGCAAATAATATTTGCATCCAAAATTCATAACTTATAGTTCGTAACTATATTTTTTAAATAACCACCACCATAAAATCATATGGTTTCCAACCAATATATATCCACCTTATATACATTATTCTTGTGTATGTATATATTTACCACGTAGGTAATTCCCATGAGTTTAATAAACTCTTATATTTTATGTTACATTTTATCATCTTTTATTAGATGATTATTCCCATTAGTTGTATTATATTATACAACCTATATTAAGATTATTATCCTAACGTGAGTAACATTTTATGTTGTATAATTACAACTCTTAAGGTTTATTCCATAAACACCATAGTTTATAAATCTCATTTATTTATAGTTTGCCACATTATTTAATGTGGGTATCCTTACTCATATTAATTCCATTTAAAACCATACAATTGTTATAACCTTTATAACATTATAGACCTTAGTCTAAAATTCATTTTTCAACTCTTATAAATTCGGTATTGCCCTTGAATTTATTTAAATTCTATTTTGACCACAAAACATTGTGTAATGTTATACCATATGCTAATATCATTTGATATGATATTTTTATTTCCTTCAACTTATAACCTATAGTTTTTATACAAAACTATTATATATTGCCTCATAGGCATATATATTAAACCTTATACTTTTCCATAAATCATGGTTTCCTTTATTTACAAAAATCATCCCATAACTTATACCATGTTATATATCCCATTTAATATAACATTCCAACTTATAAAAATGTATAACCTATGGTTATTCTACTTAATAACCGAGTAGACCTCAATATATATTTTATATTGTCATTAGGCCCAATTTATAACATATAGTTTTACAATATCATTAAAACCATATATTATACATATATCTTAATAAATACTCTTATATAATTCTAAAAATCTCCAAATTTCTCCAAAGGGTTATAAATATCCTTATTAACCCATATACTTTCGGTATTCACATTTCCACCACCTATATTCCTCCAAAGTGTCATAATGACATAATAACTATATATTATACATATATAGTTCATTCTAATTCCAAAACCAACCCAATAAATTCCTAAAAATTCCTAATAGCCCATGGGTGTTTGTAATACCATTATTCACCCTTTATTTTCGGTAATAACATATTCACCATATATGTTATAAAAATATTACCATAAGACACTTATCTTTATTATGAAACCTTACATAAGTTATTTAACCTATCTAATTTGGTCAAAACCTACCATATGGTCAAGGTTGACCACCTTAATATTTCCTTGACCATTAATCTCCATTATTCACGGTTTGTACCCATACTTTTCAAAAATTACCATTTAACCCCAAAACTTTATAAAATCTTATAAACTTTATTTTAAATCCTTTTTAACTCTAATTTTCGGCCTTATTATTTTAGAGCCCCTAAATTTAATTTAGTTACACCCAAGACCCCATTTCTTTTCGGTAATAATTATATATCACCTAAACTTAAATAAAAGCTTGTAAATGCATAAATAAAATGGCCCAAAGTACATGGCCTTATTACAAACATTGGCTTGCAAAATAAATTACACATAAATGTCCCAAAAAAATAATTATAAATCTCGGCCTCACCATAGATTTTTCATTTAATTACCAAACTTCCACATAATGTCTTAAATTTGACAATTATGCTTGTTTAATTAGTTATAAAATTTATTAAACCATTCCTTAATCATTTTAAGGTCAAACATGACCTTATTATACCTCTTCACTCACGGCAATTAATTAGAAATAGCTTAAACTTGTATTAATGTATCAAGTTAAGGTTTTAAGTAATTTATACCTTGATTTAGCTTAGATAGAACCTTGTTTGGTTCGGCCACCTTAAGTAGAAATTCTCCACAGCTTGATTTACTTGTCTTCATGTAGAAAACAAGACATGATTAAACTCCACACATGAGCTAACCATGAGAAGTAATTTAAGTCATGAAAATAATTGATTTTTACCTTAGATCTTCAAGCTTGTTAGAGATCTACTTCGGCCCTATTTTTCCAGCAAAGAAAGAGTATCAAAACTCTCTTAAAAACAAGGCATAAAACCGTGGGTAGTTAGCTTGGAAGATGGCTTAGATTTACCTTGTTTAAGATGCCAAAAATGGTGTTTTTGGCTTGGATCTAGCTACTCCTTGTAGATCTTGGTATACCAACTGAATCCACATGAAAAGGAGAAGAAAATAAGGCTAGGGAACCAAGGTTTACAACCGAAATCCACAAGGAAGAAGAGATATGTGCTTAGAGCACATTTTTACCTTAAATGGTCAAGACTTGAACTTTCCTCCTTAGATCTTGTTATGGCCAAAATTTATCCTTCCTTCAACCTCCAAAACACTCTACATAGATGTATAGAAAAGGTTGGAGTGTAGATCAATGGAAAAAAGGAAGAAAGATGGAGAAAATGGGCATTTTTATGCCTTAGGAGCTTACCTAGAGCTTGAGCTCTCTCCAATGGAGCTTGGACACTTACCTTCGGTCAAGGAGAAGCCAAAGAGAGGGTTTGGCAAGGAGTCCCACGGTTGGAATGGGACTAATGAGAAAGAATGACCTAATTTGGCTTAAAACACATTTTTTGCATTTTTTATGATTTTAGTGACTTGATGACTCACCAAGGCTTGGTTGGTGTTGAATAATCTTTGGAGACAAAGACAAGGGGCAGCCGGCCTAGATTGAGAAAGGTGGGGAATTATTGATTCCAATTTGATTGAATAATGGGGTAATAATGTGACTTTAAGCAATTAACTAAGGAAACGAGTCATCATGTTTTGTCTTGTATTGCTTGGAGCCTTGGAATCAACCGTGTAATAAGGAGGAAGGACGCTCCTCAAACGGCTGCACTCACATGGGGTAAGCAAGTGGTAAGCTCACTTTATGTTTAAATAAGTTAAAGTTTACTTTTCCTTATTTTATGTAAAAGTAAGGTGTATATTTAATTGTCACATGGGACTTGTCTCTTGGTCTGTTAGGAGACTTATTCCACTGATTTTATGTAGTCCAATTCGTGGTCAATGGTCAACATTGACCAACTTAGTCAATGTTGACCCAAACGGGCCCCACTTTAGGGTTTTATTAATATTTTAATATTAAATTTGTAAAAATTTGTAAATTCTTGGAATTAAATTCCTAATATGATATGATATGATATTTTATCATATTTAAAGGTACTTATAACCTTTTAGCACATTTAAAATCAATTTAGAAGGCAATTACACAAAAATGTGCTTTAAGGAGTTTTAGTGCACATTTTGTGTCTCAAGGAGTTTCTGAGCTTGGTTTTCTTTGACAACGGTTTTGTTGTGTCCCTTACATGATATTTGATCATGGTATCCAATTTTATATCATTTAGAGGTCATTAGACCTTTAAGGTTTCTTAGAGCACATTTTTGCCCTTCTTGACCTTGAAGCATGTAAATGCTTGTTCTTTGTGTTGGAGTGTTGTACAACAATTATAATATGTTTAATAATGTGTTAATAAGCTTAGGAAAAATTTTTAGGTCCTAAGAAGTTCATTTGGGTATTTATTTACCCTAAACAGTCAAAGGGTGCAACATCTTGCTTTGTGTTGACCACTGTTGTTCTCAGTTGACTTTTAAGGCATGTTTAGGCCTTAATTAATGTGATTAGATATTTAATCCATGTTTTATTAATTTGGGGTATTTCAATCTACCCCCCCTTAAAAAGACTTCATCCCGAAGTCTCTTAATCAAGTAGGTAAGTATATATAAATGTATAACTACCCATTGTTCCCATAATGTATATCTATGTGATATATCATTTACACACATCGTATTGCGCTTATACAGCACATAGCCATCACGTTGTGGCGTTAGTTCAATCATATATGGATATAGGTGATCCATCAGCACCATCATTTCCTATCAATTCTACCAACCTCTGACAACCTCCCTGAGGTATCCATAACATACCATCGTTCTACATTCCATATCTAATGATTCATTTCGTATCTAGGCGATACCATATGTAATCATTCTATAATGCAATATGAATACATATCACAAATAGCATAAGAAAGGTACTACACACATGGTGTAAATACAACATTCAAACAAGTATCTCATAAGATACATACATACAAGTGCACATCACACATCATATATACCAACAACGTACACCCTGCGTACCAAACATAACCAACCAAACCAATTCACAATTCACTGTATGCCATGCATACTAAACAAACAACCTCGTATGCCCCGCACACCACCACTTCTTTGTATGCAATGCATACGAAACATCCAAAACTTAGTGCACACATGTGCACAGCCAAGAGGCTCTACCCCCCTTAAAAAGGGTTACGCCCCCGTACCCCACAAGTATACAACAGCCGCTCAACAAGGAGCGCTGGATACTTGGCTCTCAAAGAGTTCATCAACTCGTGGATTATTCTCATGTCAGAGAGACGGGTATGACTCTAGCCCTTCTGGGCTCCACAATACATAAAGGGTGAGGCACTAATCTATTGTGCTCTTTCCCAAGTTCGTTCTTATGGGCCCACTCGCTCCGTATGAGGTGCAGACCCATGAACATAGGCTCAGTTTGCCTCTTTCCATTGCTGTGTATCCCCTCAATTGGATCACTAGCATACCTGCGTGTGTCTTCTCTCATTGATATTCAGCTTGAGGTATAATATGACATTGGCTACTATTAGTACTTAGTGCTCTTTGCACTTGTCTTGTAATACTAAGACGTACCAGCCTATATGTCCATAAAGATGATGTTTGTCATCTATGTCTCCTGGTAGTTTTGTTCCGGAGTAACACACTGTTGTAGTTCTTCTTCTTTTTTTTACACACTCGTGTTCATATCCACTTTATCTTTCTGCATTCCCACTAGATTAATAACTGCACAAGTGCAATACCAAAACACTCAGTCATACAGAGTGCAGAGGCGTAAACTCTCAACAGCTAATATCCAATGAGTCAAACAGAAAAGATGTGTGAATTATCCTGTGAGTGGTACATCCCAAATCCATTATTCCTTCTTAAGGTATCTGCTACTATATAGCTTTGTCTTTTGTCCTTGCGTAGTCACGCGTTTATGTCCATATCATCTGGTAGCTTTCCTCTGGATTGCAAGCGTTTGCTCGATCCTTATGAGGATTCTACATATTTTCCTCCATAATGGGTTTTCCATTTTTTTTCTTTTTGGTTTCCTGTTCTTAGTGTTCACGTTCTTGAAAGGTTTCCTTGTCTTCTCTGTATTCTGTCTACTGCTCTGTGTTGAAGGTTCTTGATTTCTTTAGCCCGTTGCTTTAACTGCGACTCTTCTCGTCCATCTTCAAGGTAATCCGTCTTACTGTCCGTATTATGGAGTTGACTACTTCTCGTGTTCCTAACACTACTTGTCTACTTGCATGAAGTACCGTACTGATACATTACTACTTACCTAACTAACTCATAAACGAGTCTGTCAGGCCCACATGCTCCTATCGGAGTGCGGTCGTCCCATGTCTCGTTTAGTAAACTGGTAATGTCTGTCACACGTGTATTGTGAAGTATTCTGTTGTCAATCTCCCACAGATGGTATTCGAGCCAGACCCAGGTCGGTGTGTCAGTGGGCCCGCGAGGGCGCTGGGCTCCCAAGGGGGGTGGAGTGTAATACCCTTGAGGTTTACCTCCCACATCGGTTGGAGAGGAGAACGAAGTGTGCCTTATAGGTGCATGGATACCTCTTCCTTGTGTGACGCGTTTTGGGGCTAGGAAACCCCAGGAACAAATCCTTGCGGCCTGCGTGCCAAAGCGGACAATATCACACATGTGGGCTGATTAGGCTGGGCTGTCACAATAAGTATTCGAAAAGTTGGGGCAACCCTTAAATCTAAGAATACAAGAACTTGAGAAACTTCCCTAAGTTATTAGATGACATCGAGAGTGATGCTTCTAGCCTAATATACATAAATATGTTATGACTCCTATGAGAGGTGTGATTGGGAATGTGAGAAGTCCATGAGAGATTCGGACGTATGTGAAAGAAAGAGGAACTAAGAGAGTAGTTTCGGTTGCCAGTTGAATCTTCTTACTATGCTAGACCCAGTGTAGGGTCGAAACCGGGGAAGTAAAACTAGAACTTGAAATCTTGGTGGTAAGTCTTGTGAATGTCTCTGCCCGGAGGTCATGTGCATTGACTTAAGAATTATTCGAGAGAGGAATAATTAAGAAAGTAAGATTGAGACCTATAGTGTCTATAGAACTAAGAGAACAAGTAAAGTATCCGAAGAGAATGGATAAGATATTGAACAATGAGAATGAGGCGTTAGTGAGGTAGAAACCCTCAAGGCCTAAAGAGTAAGATTGTGCAAACTAACAAATTAATGTGTTAGTTGTGATTGTATTTCTTATTTGAATACTTGTGAATGCGAGCATACTGTATGTTTATTGCACTTCATGTTTTGATTTAAATAAGATCAATCACATGTTAGACGAAAATTAGTTGAGTGTGGCCCGGTAGTAGTGGGTTGCACGACTACCATACCAGCAAAGGTGCTGAGCCCCTTTGGGGCCACCTATTACTTTTCAGGTACATTGGAGCTGATTAACGTTTGCGAGTAGGACGGGGTTGCCGCTATTGCATGGGTAGTTTATTTATTTACATTTTATTTGTTGTATTGTAAGACTGAAATGTTATCGGCAAGTTGCGGATTGTATAGACTCGGTATAGTGTTGTATTAAGGATTGTATGTGACTTGGTTTAGAAATGGAATGAGGTTTGCATTTGTTTAAGTACTTAGAATTCCGGTCCATCAGACTGTTATTGTATTTGAGTTAGGCCTTGTTAGTCACGTGGGTGGCTAATGGCATTGTTTCACCCCCCCCCCCGTTTTATTTGGATTATCTGCTGCGATTATAATGATGAACGAAGTGATTAGGTGTTAATGACGAGATTAGCTGTAGGGGTGTTACAAAAAGTGGTATCAGAGCGATACTTCGCTCTGATGACTGGAAATACCGAGCTTAGGAAATACCGAATTAGGAGACTTAGGGCTAAGGGTTGAGTGATGGCGTGAGAGGTACGCTAGATAGGAACTTCCAGTGTGTTCTGGATACCTACTGTATCAAACACGCCCTCCACATCCCCCGTTTTAAAGCTCGGGAAAGAACGCCAGAGAGATGGAAAGACCTCTCTTACTCGGGAAGACCCGATCTGGCAGTGGTGAAATATTCCTAAGGGAACAAGAACCGTCATACGGTAGATTCCGAGAACCAGAAATCTCAGAGACGGTTCCATTTGAATGACAATAACCGCACTTAATGGCGGGAGATTAAGAAATCCTACTCATAGGAGACTGAAATTTACGACAGCATGGGGCGACATGAAATACCCCTAACCTTAAAAACTTAATTAAATGATATAATAATGATCTAAGATGGTTAATAAACATCTAAATACCATTGGGGAACAATCTAAAAGATCTCAACAAGGCAAAACATGCTTTAAGATCGGTAAGGCCAAAAATGTGCTTTAAGCCACCATAAAGATCGTATGACCTCAAATAGGATCCAAAGTGGATTCCTAAGTATTATAATGATGTAAGGAACACAACAAAACTATTCTCAAAGAAAACTAAGCTCAGAAACACCCTGTGACACAAAATGTGCTCTAAAACTCCTTAAAGCACGTTTTTGTGTATGAGCTCTAAGATAATGACTTTTTGTCATTTTAAAGACTGGAGCATATAATTTAAATTATTAATTTGACATGATAGACTATTTTATAAAGTCTAAATCCAAGTTTGAAAATAAAAATAAAAAAATGACATTTATTTGTGAATAGTACCCAAATAGTATATTTTTCAAGCAAATTGACCAAGTTTGGTCAATGGTCAACTAATTGACCATTCCTATCCATTGGATGTCAGTAGGCAAGGAGGAGGGAGGACAGCACACACAGCATTAAGTCCTAAATATCTACTTAAGTGGTGAATCACCATTTACTATTCCTTTTTATAACATTTTATTCCTTTAAACACCTTTCCTCTCATTCTCTTGCCTCTTGTCCCATTCCAGCCAAGCCCTTACCTCTTCCAAACTCTCTCAAGCTGTGTTCTTGAGTAAGGAAGACAATTCAATCTCTTAAGCACCTAAGGTAATGGTTTAAGGCATATTTTAGCTCTTTTTCTTCATCTTTTCTTTACCTACACTTGGAGCTCATGATTTATCAATTCCAATGGCTCATTCTCAGTGTTTTAAGGTTAGAACAAGCACCAATCTCGGCTGATGCAAGTATAGGGACCAAGGTTGTTCAAATTTGCATTTTAAGGTAAAAACATACCTTAAGCTTCTCTAGTCTTCATGCGGTTTCCTTCTTCTGATTTTTGTGAGTTTATACACTCATAATCTTCATACTTACATGTTCAATCAGTTGGTTAACCATTTGGAGCAAGGGTGGCCGAAATCTAAAGGAAATACTCTTCTTTAAGGCATTTTGCCAAGGTAAAACCTATTACCACAACAGCTTGTTGTTGTCTAGCCATTTCCTATGTTTATATGATGAATTTAACACCTTTTGGTGTGTTTAAATCAGGCCGAATTCCATTGGAAACTTCCATGCATTTTTAAGGTGATTTTTGCCTTAAATCTTACATTAATTGTTCTTTATGGTTAAGCCCAAGCTTGGAGTGTAACCATATCTTATTTTGGTGTATTAAACATGTCTAAATGATGTGGTGAATTTTCCTTCAAGCTGCCGAGTTGTTACAAGGAGAAATCAAGGTATAAACACCTTAAAACTTATGATTTTATAATTTCTTAGCATATATATTAATTATGCCGAGAGTGGAGTTTAACATATGGGTTATATTAACCTAAAAATGGAAAAAAATGACTAAGATAAATTAAGCTAGTCATTTAAGTGATTTAATTAACATAATGGTCAAATTATGACATTATGTGGAAAAATAAATAAACTACAACAAGGCCGTGAGTTTATTGTATAAATTGAGACATTTATGTGTAATTTTATGTTATAAAGCAAAGTTGTAATAAGGCCATGTCATTAGGCCATTTTAATTTAAGTTTACAAGCTTATTTAGTTTAATTTATGCTTATATAATTAAGTTTGGGGTCAAATGGTAATTACTGATAAAATATTAGGCCGTGGGCTTAATTTAGAGGAATTTAGGGTTTTTAAATGAATTTAATAAAACTTAAAACATTTTATAAAGTTTTGTGTCAAAATTGTAAAAATAGAAAAGTATAGGTTAAGTTTGGTAATTACCAAAAGTTTGGTCCCATTTGGTATTAAAAGTCAAAGTTGACTATATAGGAGACTTTGACCAAGTTTGGAGAATTTAAGAAATTAAAAATACTACCTTATATTAAGATAGTTATTAAATTGAAAAAGATTTATAAGAGATGGGGTTATAATGTAATTTCTGAAACTTTGGGGTACTAAAAGGGATTTAGTACAGTCCTTAAGTTATTAGGAATTTTTAGAAGTTTATTTGGTTAAATTTGGAGTTTATATGAATTATATAAGTATAATATATGATCTTTCATAACATTTGTTACAAATGGGTAACATATGGGCAAAACCGAGAATTATAGAAAGTATAAGGTTAGAAATGATATTTATAACCTTTTTGGTATAGTTTGGGAATTTTTGGAGTTATATATAAGGTTTTATAAAGATATATGTATAATATATAGTTTTAATGACATTAGAAAACTATGTATTATAAATTGGGCTAGATTTGTGATTTATGGAAGTTTAGTGGTTTATAGTGAAAGCCGAGAATATAAGGGGCTATTTGGTAATATATAACAATTTACAACTATAGGTTATAATTGTTTTAATGACATACATGTCATAATATATGTTATATAACTATAATGTAACATTATATTAATTTTGTGGTGGATTTTGTAAATATTTAAGAACATAGGTGCTGTTCGGAAATATTAACATTTTTAAATGAAATTTATAATATGGTTTTTAATGTTATAAAAGTTATAACACTTATAATACAAGGAGTATTCATTAAGAAGAATGGATATATATTATAAGACTTACCATATAATAAATGGTTCCATAATACATGTATATAAATAAATATATGTTTTGGGGTGGAAAATATAATATGGTTTAATAACTATATATTATCATAATTAAAATGATATATGATAAAGAGAAAAGATTTACAAACATTAGATAAGGAAATTATAAATGTTAGGAGTATACTTGAAATAATAAGGATTTATATATAATCTAATGTATTCTTACATAAGAATTATACTCCATTAATTTTGGAAAAACAAACCTTAGGAAAATAAATACCAAGGTGAAATGTATAATATATGATAAAGAATTATACATGCAATATAGAAACAAACTATATGATATACAAGGGTATATTAAATTACATGCGATAACAAGTTCAATATTAAGTATATTAATATACAAGACAAGACTACACATGTAATATAACGTTTTTTCCAAATCTCGAGTTAAGCCGTAAATCCGACAAACGTTGACAGTTTATTACGGGGGGTTAGGGAGGTATTAGAGACGGTACGGGGTACCGTAGAGTTATGTTGTTATACGGGATGCTAATCAGTAGCGTTATGTATTGTTTAGACTGTTAGAGATGACACGAGGAGCATTGATCCTAGCTGATTCATACTCCACCGTTCTAAAATCAGGGTGAACGGTATGTTGTTACGTGTCTCTGATTGTCTCTGAGGGCTTCCTCAGTTCAGACTTCTGTGTGATCTGTGATAAGATTGTTTGTCTGAATGTGTAAATAAATATGCATGAACTGTATATTTATAGCTGCTTGTTATTTACTGTTGTTAAGTTAACAGTATTGGTTCGTATATATGAACCTATATATAAAACGAACTAGCGGCTATAGTGCTATCTTATATGAAATATAAGGATCGTCGGAAAAACGTTGTAGCACTAGGATAATAAGATATACATATTATTCGAGACTTTAATACGGAGCATTGGCCTTACTAAACGCCGCTCACGTATCTAACACTGGATCCCGAGTTTACAGACTCCGGATTGGACTAATGACCTTAGTCTGCTGTGTTAGAAAAATTGGTAATGCGATGCGATGGTATAATTAATAAACATAATAAAGCCAAGAGGATGTGGCTCTTGGTGCGCGCTGTGATCACAAAAACGATACTAGGATGTCCGCGTACGGGTCCGCAAGTATCAAGAAAATTTCCCGTGAGCTAGGATGGCTCGTTGGTCAGAGACTCTACCGCTGGAGTGGCTAATGCCGTGGGTGACCCGCCATAGTATATGGGTAATTTAGAGACTCGTCATTTTTAACGAGGCGTTGTCACTAGGTATAACTGAACACTTATTACAGTTGAGACTTGTACAGTGGCGAACAATATTGGTTTCTACACCATGGACGGGAATTAATACTTGTTTATTGTTCTCATTGTTTCGCCTTGTTGTTCCTTGGTTATACTGTGTGGTTATATTATTGTGTATTGATGGTTGTGTTATTGTATGGATATTACTGTTAAATGTTTTACAGTTTAAATATTAAAACGGTATTGCATGTAACGAATCTCATGCTCTCGACCAATTAATTGAGGGGTTTGAGGAGGCATGACGGGGCATGTGATAACATACTCAGCAGGGGCTGATTCCATACCACAAACCATTTTTATTTCAGGAGATTAGCTGGTGGGTCGACGCGGGGCGCGACGCTTGTGATATTACTGTTGGTTAAAACTTGGTACGGTTTGATACTAATGTTGTTTTGGACTCGGGTTGTGTAAACCGAGGTGTATTTTGGTTAGATGCTCACGAGTACGGTTCTGTAATAACGGTTGTTGTTGGATTTATTTTAAATTGTTTAAAGCACTACTATCTATCTCTTGTGATCACTACGGGAATACGTTTCGTATGTTGATTATCATGTAACTAGTTATCACCCGTATGGGCGAGTGATAACAGTGACACCTTTAGAGCGACAGTCTGTTATTTACCGCTGCGATTTATTTGCTAGGTGCGACATTTATTTTATAATTAGGAGCCGGATTTAGTAGGGGTGTTACACGACATGCTTAGCAGTCGTGAGAACCCTGCTTGGCCAGCAAGAAGGAAAGCACCAACCGTGCAACGAAGCGGAAAGAAGAGAAGTAACAAAACTCGAGACACATGTCTTTGGACCGCAATTATTTGATAATACCACCAACGGTATACTAACCGACTTAGGAAATAGTCAGGAGTGGTTAACTCCAAAACTATGACGCCAAATAGGTTACAATACCTGGCTTGCATAGCTCAGACAGCTACAAGAACACCTACGAGATACACTCCGATAGGGCTACAACGTAGTGCCTAAAAACAAGAGTCAAGTCTCGATAACCACGGTAAATGTGTGGGAGCGAGCAATAAAGAACGACACAGAACTAAGCGAATAGGGGTCTCCAAAGATGAAGAAGCACCCTCATCAATGACAGTCATGTCAAGACCTTTGAGAAGCGACTCAGGCGATCGCTAGTTAAGATCAGAGGATCAAAGAAAGAGCCAACAAGGCTACCAAATACTGATGGAAATAATACCGTAACCGGTATATGTTAACCCGAAAACCAACCTGCATGGTGCACTTGCCATGGGAAGTGCTGAGATAATAGAATTGTTCGGAGAAACTTTTAACAGCCAACAAGTACTTAGTAAAGTACCACGATCGCAATGAAGCAATTATAGGATCACAAATCCTAATAACTTGAATAATGAAACCTTGGAAAGGCCTAACGGCCTAACTACTGTATTAAAGGATATACCAGTCAGCGAGATGCTAGACTCGGTCAAGATCCCCAAACATGGTAATACCATGAAAATTTTTCTTTCAAACTCAAACTTTTCTTTTAAACCCAAATATTTCTTTTAAACCTCGGAATTTTAAAACCAAACCAGATGAATCACAGTAAGATATCATATGACGATACTAGAGGAGTTGACAACAGAATACTTCACCTAGGCATGTGACGAACATTACGAGTGTACAAAAACGAGATATGGGACGACCGCACTCCAAGGGAGCTTGCGGACCTGACAGACTTACTTATAGGTTAGTCGGGTAAGTAGCAATGTATCAGTAAGGTACCCCACATATGTATACGAGTAGAGTACGAAACACAGGTAGTAGTCAACTTCGCACCACGGTCAGCAAGCAGGCTCAAACCAAAATAGTTGGACACCTCGAACGATCGAGAGGAAGAACTCAGTAAGCTAACGAGCCTAAAGGAATCAGAGAATTCATTTAAGGAAATGAAAAAGAGTTAGGAAGTGCGAGGAGCACTGATTATTAAGTACACACATGGGATATGTCTCAAGAATCTTGAAGGAAGCAACATGATAACTGGAATGAATACCCAACCTAAGACATAACAAGGAAAATGCTTAACATGGACATGACAATATTCAACGAACGGGATAGAATTCCCGAAACAATCACCACGGCTACCGGGAATATTATTCATCACCAAGAGAATGTTTAACCCGGTCAAGAACGCAAGGAAGAAAGCGTCAATGGTCTACCTGAAATGGGGGACATTAAAATTCTAAACAAGAGGGTTCGATATACGGTACTACAATGCGGTTAGTTAACCGGACATATTCATAAATATAAGCCAGACGAAATGGCGTAACTCAGTAACACCTAGGAACAATCCTTAAAGGGTTTCCAAGTCAACAATGGTTGAACGAAATATCATGATAGGAGCACAAGAGTTTAAACGAATACTCGGTTCAAACACCGAAGGGAACCCACTTAACAGAAGACACCCGAAATTGCCAAAGGCAACCTGATACTTCCTAAAGGGCCTCCCATGAACGGAAGCATGATGTAACGACCCCACCATGGAGCCCGGTACTACCTCCAACCATTTAATGGTATACGGAGAAGTAGAAGCTTATGTGAACAGCCTACAACAAGTAGAGCTCGGGACAATGTGGCTTATAAGCCATGAACCAACTACGTTGCATAGATTTAAACGGTTGCAAACCCACATTGAATAGCAGGAAAAATTGTCGAGAAGGGCACTAGTAAGAGAAGATAGTATTTTATGCAAATGAATAGAGCGGCGAACGAACCACTCGATTTGAATTCAATGTAATGAGCAGCTTAGAGTAAAGCCTACTTCAGTGTCACTGTCACTAGAGCATCAAGTTAGTATACAGTTGACAAAGCTTTTAGTTACGTTTCCTGCTCTCTGTAGTAACAGTAGTACAGGGACATAAGAATCCAGACTACCTCTCGTTATCATGAGGCCGCTAATGCGGTGGTTATGTGCACCTTCCAAAAAGGTTTTCACCTATGAGTATAATGAAGCTGAGCAAGTGACATTACCAAGAGACAGTTGGAACAAGAAAGAGAGAATTCCAAGAATAAGTATAAAGAAAGAAGCCTTTATAGCAATTGTCAAAAACCGAAAGAGTAGTCGGTCTAGAAGAAAACACAGTATGTGCAATGCGAACTGTAAAGTGATGACGCTCAAGGAGCATAGAGACTTAAGGATAGCAAGTTGTAATCAGCCAAGTAAATGGCAAACCATAGTAAGAATTTTTTTTTTGATAAGGGGGCTACATGTGTAGCAATGAGATGACCGATAGCGGTCTAACAAACCATAGTAAGAATGGTGGAAACATGAGAAGAAGCTAACATAATAGTGGACGCCATGTGAGTCAATACTGTAGAATCAGTAAGAACATGGTGCGCAGCAAGCGACCATTGTAAGAGTATAGTCAGACGATGACATGGAGAACAAGCGGAATTATGAGTTAGACTCAGTGGAGATGATAAACAAGAGATGGTAAATGGACTAAGTAGTAAAGCCAGTAGTCGGTACCATGTGACAAAAGATCTCATAGGTAAGGCATTGTTCATTCCTATTGCAATGGCATAAGGAACTGAAAGCGTATACCTAGTGGATAACTTAATAAGTGAAGCAATAAGCCTTGGGACAAGAGTACCCTATTACTAAATAGCCAACCCGTACTAGATACGGAAGGGTTACAGACACACCAACGGATATGACGTGAGCCAGCTAAGTGAAAACATAGAAACAAAACCGTGTGGCCATAGGCCAAGGAAGCACGGAGAGGGTTAGACATACCAATAATCACAAGAAATGAATTCCACCGGAATAAAAGCGGAAGAAAACTTATGAAAGTTAAGAGGACCAATGCATAGAAAATGCAAGGTCGTAAAAGTAAAAGAATCCTTGTACAGAACCAGATAAGTGAGCGCAATTCGGAAGCCACTAACATCAGAGGAAGCACTACACACTAGGTAGTAGCTCGACCTCAACCAACAGTAAATCGGAAGAACCAAGTGAGCAATCACGAAGGTACACAGTAATATTTACAACAAGTTCTAGAGAACTGGATAGAGAATCTATAACTCATTGAGTTCGCGTACGGTAAGAAGTACCACACGTCGATTAAGAGAACCTTATTTCCAAGATAAAGGGATAAAAGGTAAATGTATAATACATTAAGAATAACGAAAATGGTGAATTAAGCTCTAAGTTTATCAGGGTCGCGCAGCTGAAGCTATTGGGTGTGGAGGGTGATTTTTCGGTATGAGGGGGTCTATCTATATATGGTTTGACTGAGAAGCCTAGATCCTAGAAAATGTCATTCTGTGGAGGGTGAAAACCCGTTATTCTAGCATCCCTCAATTACCTACTAAATCATCTGTCTTTCCCAGAAAGCATAATGGGGAGTGTTAGTTAACGCTTCACCCGTTCACGATGGGCTCCATGCGAACTTATGCCCTAAGGGCGGAATTGACTAGAGTCGCCACCTAGTTTGACCTAAGATACTAGGAAGGAAAGAAAGGAGGGTTCTAAGAACCGTTAATTGACTCTGATGATTTATTGCCTATGGATAGGACTTATCTGATCATACCAGAGATTCTATTATGGGTTCGCATTGGGTTACACCCCTTAGAAGTGGCAATGCCCATGACTTTGGATTGGTGCCCGAGGAAACCTCGGTCTCCAATTGTCGGGATTTCCTTCTTTCAAAACCTTATTAGAGAGATTCAATTAAAGCCAAAGAATAGGATTGAGTGTGGACTATAGTTAAAGAAGGCATTGAATGAGTTTGAAATGAATTTTTGGGGATCTCCGAGGGTCTAGAGAGATGAACCAGATGTGAGTGTTATCTGAATTTCAAGGGAGGCAGAGGCTTGAAATCGTCCCGACCTTTGCAATGCTATGGGGTTTCTGAGAGTCTTGAGGAGTTACAAGGGTATTTTAGTCATTTGTGAAGTTGAGGAATTTCAGGTCATTTGAGGAGTTTTCAGGTCATTTAGTGAAGTTTGAGGAGTTCTCGGGTTTGTGGAGTTCAAATTTTGGAGTGGTCGGATTTTTGAGATGTTTTAGAAAGTCAAAGGTATTGAAGAAGAGTTCGGGTTTTCAGGATGATTGAGTATAATAGAGGGTATTCGGGTTTTTAAGTGTTCAGGAATTGAAAGTCCTTTGGATTTGTATACATTTAGGATGGGTAAAACAATGTTCGGGATTGAGATTCTCAGCAATGGAGCATTCATGAGCCAATGATTTGGGTTGGAAGACTAGATGGGAAGGTTAAGAGATGTTTGTCTAAAGCTCGGATGGAGGGTTGGATTGATTTGTTCAAAATTGTCTCTCTTAAAGTTTTTTTAAAACCAAAAATCATTTTTGTTGCAAAAGGGCGGAAAATCCCGAGGGATTACCCTATGTACCCCCTCGAACACGACACTTAATTAATGGTAAGTGCCAAGGCTTAAAAGATGGGGCAATGAATTTATGTCAAAAAATAGGATTTAGAGAGAAACACCATGAATGAGATGCTCTCGGTCAAACCCTAATAACGTCTCCAACTCCCGGGTTTTAAAAACATTAAAAATCAAAAATACTGGAATCAAGTGGAAGGGAGTTAGACGATTCTAAAATCCCGGCTTGTAACACCCCTACCGCTAATACTGTCATTACCGTCCAATCTCTTCATACATCCATACTCACGCAGCGGTTACATACTTACACAAGGGTGGGTGATACAATGCCGTTAGCCACCCACGTGACTAACAAGGCTTACTACTACTTACAGCATCGGTCTGATGGACCGGAATATCCGAGTGCTACACAATTACAATACACATTCCAAATACAAACCGAGTACTACAATTCTCCATTCAATACAATACTCTATAATTTCAATACAATATAATACACCGAGTTTACTAAGATCCTTATCCAAATGCAATACCTCTTTTAATTTCGTACATACTCCTTAACAGTCTAGCATCTACCCAATCCTCACAAACTACATGCTTTCCAATACAACAAGGGTGTACCGCTTGGTACACTTCTACATCGAAGGCTACAAGCCTTATACAATTTATTACTATCTACACTTCACTCCTAGCTGTCTAAACATAGCTGCCGGTCTCTTACTGGGACCATAACCGCTTCGGGTACCCGCACACTAAAAACGATGCCCCTAGGGGCTCAGCTTACGCTGCATATGACTTCCGCATACCCCGCGTACTAGCGAGGGTACGCTGACCACTTGGTCGAATACATGCAATTCATTTTATTCATACATACATGCATGCTTCATTCATAATACTACAATACTCCACAAGAATACATACATACATTTCAATACATACAAGGATACATACATACAATTCAATACATACATTTCAATACATACAAGGAAGATAATACAAGTCAACCGATACATACTTACCTTTACCGAGATACACATACACAATACATTCACAATACATACACAATACTTGTTAGCTCCTTTTTATCCACCCGGGTTAATCGGGTGGAGATTACTCTTTTACTCAGGGTCAATGACTTACACCAGCCAAGACCATTACTCATACATACTTACTTACTTACTTACTTACTTACTCAAGTCAAGTCGTAGGGACCTCCGGGCAGGGACTACACCGTCCCACCACCGGGCTTTACTGTGGCTCACTAATCCAGGATGCTACCCATTTAAGGGGTTTGGGCCGTGGAAAAGATTAAAAGCCAGGAATCGGATCCAACCTCTTGTGTCTCCTCATCCTCACGCGTGGCCGAAACTATATCAGACTTCTACTCATTCCAATTTACTCAATACTTACGTTAGGAGTTAGGTAGTTAGGAATTAGTAGAAGTCATCACATCCAGACCACACAATAATACATTGCTCACATACATATCCATTCAAGGTACAATACATTACACAAGTACACTACAAGGTATATACACACTTCATCTTCATCCATTCATTTCATGAATTATACAAACTAAATGTTCAAGACAACATAGCATGAACAAATATAAAACAAGCACAAGTAAGTGCATTAAAGTCCGATTCATGCATTTATCTTATTTAGGTGGTCAAATAAGCACACAAATCGGGGTAACCAGGTTAGGATACAGAGCATGAAGAAATCATACCTTTCACTGGGATTTCCTTTACCGGGTGTCCTCACGTTCCTTTGGTTCACTCTTGTTCCTCAAGTCTTAATCTTGAACCAATGACTTAAGCTCTTAATTTCCTTCTTTCTTTTCCAATTCTCCTCCTTCTCTCTTTCTTGCACAAAATCAGTCATGTGGGGAATGGAGTTGCCAAACTCTTGGAGCTTTTAAGAGGGGTTTTAGCCCTTGGTTCAAGAAGGTGATTCCACCACCATTTCAAGGTTGGAATTATGCTCAAAGGAGAGATAAAAATAGAGCATTACAAAGGGGGTAAAAATCGGCTACAAAGAATGATGAAGGAAACTTGAGCTTTTCATGGAGATTTTTACCTTAATGTAGAGAGGAGACTCCAAGCTACACATTGATGCTATTTTCTCTTTGAATGGGGAAAACCCATGGAGATGAACTTCCTCATTTTGAAATTCTAAAAAGAGGGAAGTGTAGAGAATGATGAGGGGAGTAAGAATATGTAGTTATTTTTGCATTTGGAGGTCACATGGGGCTAGAGCATGAAGAAGAAGAGGAGAAGCCATTGTTGTTATCCTTGGAGCTCCAAAAATCTCCAGCACAAGGGAGGAGGAAGAGAGAGAGTACGGTGGGGAGAAGGAAGAAAATAGAGAGGTGAGTGAAATGAGAGGTGAGAGAGTATGTGAGCACCTTTTTACTCCCCCCCTTTTACTTTTTTACTTCTTATTTAATTAGCTAGCTTTGTGTGAGTGTGTGAGAGGGCTACTCTCTTAATAAAACCGGCCCCATACATTAATACCAGTTGGAGCGTTTTTCGTCTTTTACAGAAAACGCTCGTTAATTTACCCGGTTTTGGTACTATTCACTAACCGGGCCCGTTTTCCGGAATTTTCTCGTTTCCTTAATTTTATTGGTTATTAAGCTTCCATTAATGCTTAATAATAGTTATTCAATGATCTATAATTTTTACGGGTTCGTTTGACCACTTAAAGTCACGTTTTTGAGTTTTCTCGTAAAACGTGCGCTAAAGCTCTATTAGCGTTTTAATACATTATTTGGATCCGTTTTCTTCGGGAGTTGTTCCCATATATTATTTTGGCCTTATTAAGCCTTAGAAATCCATATAATACGCTAACCGAGGTCTCATACCTCCTATGGTTATTTAATGCTTATTAGCGTTTTTCGCTTTTTAAGCGTTTCTTTATTCCTTTTGGATTTATTTTTCCTTACCAAAATTACTTAGGCACTATTAAGCCCTTAAATAAATATTAGGATAATTTTAATCACTATATTTAAGTTCGGGGTATTTCAATCTACCCCTCTTAAGAAACTTTGTCCTCAAAGTTGTTCAAAGTTATAGGATTACGATACTTACCCATTCCTACATGACTAATGCCAAGAGTCATACATTCCTTCTCCTTACAAATTCCCCAAATCCATTACTCAAGGTCTCTACATACCATACCATGCCCATATACTACAATTACTCCAATCCACATTACAACCAACCATTGGTTCCACATTACAAGGTTTCATACATACAGTGCAAAGCTATCCCCAAAGCAATGCAATACACACTACAATCCGCAGGCACTGTCATCTAGACACAGGACTCCTCTATGTCCCGCTTCCCTTGGAATAATACAATATGATATACTACCACCGTTCTCCGGTATAAACTTCTAACAATCTCAATCTCCAATCTAAGGGAAATTCTTTCACAACTACTAATTAGAAATTTTTCTAAAACATACAACTCCAAGTTCCAATTTATATTCATTACTTCTATCCTATGCGTGATTCTTGTGACCACTTGAGGGGAGCTTCAAGAATCATTCGACCCTGATGTGATCAGCATCAGTGTTGAACTATCTTTCCACCCCAATTTGTGTTCGGTTTCCCTTGATCTGATCAGGATCAAGTTCGACTTCCCACATCAGTTTCAAACAATCAAATAATTCAGTTATTTCCATTTTCTATCTTTTTACTCTTCCTAGTCATAATTACAAATTCACACATCTCCAAAGGATGGAATTCGGTCCATCAATCATCCTCAATCTACTTCCCAAATACTTTACTTCGAGATTCAATGCCTGAGTGCTCATTTCATCGACCTCCGCTACTGTCATCCATTACTCTCAAATAATCTACTAAGAAATACAATACTTATGAAATTTAATCGTCCTCAATTTACTTCCAATGACTTACCTACGAATGCATTACTCATGGTCTACATTCATCTGCTACCCTCAATCATTTCGTACTATTTCTTGCCAGATACAATACTTGTGGAGCTCCGTCCACTACTCGTTCTCAATTGTCTCAAAACAATCACCTAGGGAACTCGGTTTCCTCTAGGTTCTACATCGGTTTTATACCGACTCATGTTATGGTGTTTGCATCTCTCGTGCCTAACTACCACAATTACCATATGAATGAATACGTATGTTTATTTAACATAAGTACCAATCATCAATTCGATTCTCATTTGTGCTATGCACATTATAGTTTATGTGTTTTTTTCATGAAACTTACATTAAGCGGTTTTCGCTCTACCCCCCTTAAAAGGGATTACGCCCACGTAATCTACCATATGTTATTATTGAACATTGGTTTACTCAATTCGGGCATTCTGAAGTATTTTAGCTTCACTACTGTTTATTATATAATGTACTCTGGTCCAAGGGTCTTCACCATACTAATGGTTTAGTCCTTGCACCAAGAATTCTTATATGAGTTTATTTAACTCATAATTAATTCGGTTCTAGCCTATTAGGCTTCTTGGCATTAATAGCCATTGTCTCATACTTACTAGGTGTATTAAATTTCTTAGCTAGGGCCCACTAGCTTCTGCTGCGCGACCCTGATAACTTGGGTTACTCACCCTTCATGTTATCCCTAATGTAACACATCGCCTTTTTGTCCCTCTATTGTGGGAATAAGGTTTATTAAACAAGTGTGGTATTCTTTTACCGTGCTTGAACTCGATGAGTTTAGACTTATGCCCAGCTTTCTGGCAATCTATTATACATACTATTCGTACTCCCACGCTTATTCACAAAATTTCTCCGACTTATTGTCGAGTGAGGTTAAGTCACTACTTAGTTGTAGCGCTTCCTCTATTGTCAATAACTTCAGAATTATACCAGTTCTTCCGGTTCAGTACAAGTGTTCTTTACTTGTATGACCTTGCATTTTCTATGCGTCGGTCCTAGTGACTTCTCAAGTCTCCTTTCACTTTTTATTCCACTGGAATTCACATCTTGTGGTTATTGGTGTGTTTTACACTCTTCGTGCTTCTTTGGCCTTAGGCCGCACGGTTTGTTGCTAAGCTTGCTTAACTGGCTTATGCCATGTTCGTTGGTGAAAGGAAAGGTTTACTACTATTTACATTTCCATATTCCTAGCTATCCCACAAGATCATTAACTACACAAGTGCAATACCAAAACACTCAGTCATACAGAGTGCAGAGGCGTAAACGCTTGGCAGTAAATCACTTATGTGATAGGAATGAATATTTTTGCCTGTCATCTTGTACTTATACTCCGTGTCATTGTCTAACTACTTCCTCATAGCGGTTGCTTGTTGCGCACCATATTCTTACTCATTATACAACATCATTTTTACGGTTTCTGTTACTGTGGTAGCTTATCTGTACTCATTGCCATTGTCGTTGGCACCATTTCCTTATGGTGTGAATACACCGAGGGTTTCCCATGTTCGTGTGTATGACGGTTGTTGTAGCATACCGCAATGTTACTATCTTCCCATTATGGAGATGTTTTATTTCAATTTAGGTTTCATGTGTAGGTTAGCTTACCTCACATTACTTCATCATTTATGATATAATTTGCCAAATATCTTGGTTGATAAGCTCTCTTGAGCGTTAGTCATTCGTGGTGTGCAATGTGCATTCACCTTGATTGTCTTTGACAATAACTATCTCCCTAGTGTTGAGCATTGGTTATAGGCTTTAGCTGTGCAGTTTTACTTTTGTATGTACATCACCGGGACATCCCAAGAAACTTCAAGGGTCTTCTGGTCCCGTTCTCTAATTGAAGAGTACTCTATTACTGATAAGTGAAGGTTCTTGTTGAGGGGTGTGTTTCCACTCAGATCGTATGACGAGGTTTACTAGGTTAGTCTTTGTTTATGTACTTACGCCATTCATTCGATGGTTCACCATATGTTTGGTTGCATATGGAGTATACTTACTCCTTCAAGTCTCTATGCTCTTTAAGCGATGTGCTTCTACAGTTCACATTATACACATTCTGTGTTTGCTTCTAAACTGGCTCTTCTTCGATTTTCACAGTTGCTCTAAAAGCCTCTTCCTAGGCGTAGTGGTTTGGGAATCTCATTTTCTTATTCAATTGTCTCTTGGCAATGATTACATGCGCGAGCTTGTTGTTATGGTGGATGGAAGCCTTTCCTAAGGGTTCACATCATCACCGCATTGATGGTCTTCGGCTAACGAGGGGTACTTTCCTTTGGTTTCTCGTAGTGTCCAAGTGTGGACTAGGCCCTTGTTGGTGTTATTACGATTCTCATGCCTCTGTGCTTCCATTGCTATAGAAGGCATGAAGAGCAATTAACAACTCCGTCAACTGTATACTAGACTGGTGCTCTAGTGACAGTGACACTAAGGTAGCCATCACTCCAAGCCACTCATTATGTTGAGCTCAATTGGGTGGTTTAGTTGTCAATCTATCTGTCGCATGAAACAATATCCAGACCCATGTCGGTGTGCTAGTGAGCCCGTGAGGGCACTGGGCTCCCTAAGGGGGGTAGAGTGTAACACCCGGCGTGGTGTTCCTCCCACATTGGTTGGAGAGGAGAACGAAGTGCGCCTTATAGGTGCATGGATACCTCTTCCTTGTGTGACGCGTTTTGGGGCTAGGAAACCCCAGGAACAAATTCGTGCGGCCTGCGTGCCAAAGCGGACAATATAACACATGTGGGCTGATTAGGCTGGGCTGTCACACGGCTGCAGCTAGGAAGGTCGTTACTTCCCTAGCACCCCGCCTTGTAATAACCTAGGTTGCAATTATGGGAGGTTTGTCACCCTAATGCCCCGCCTAAAGAGATACAGACTGCGACAAGGAAGGTTACGACCCCTGTGCCCTGCCTCGGATTTTCATTTTGGAAGGGAGACAAGTGATGTCTAACTAGGAAGAAAATGTTTTGAAAGTGTTAGACATTTTTTGTTCCCCGAAAACGGTTTATTTTTGAATTTTAAAGCTGAGTTTTGAAAAAAGTTTGAAGTTGTTCAGAATCTTGATAAAGAAACACTGATTTTTTTTGAAATGTTTTTAGGAGAAAACTTTCTGTATATGTGAGAAGAACTTTCTGTGTTTTGAGAAGAGTTTTTTGTGATGTGAGAAGAGCTTTTTCCTTTTAAAACTTCACAAACTGGTTTCTTTTGAAAACTTGATGAAGTTTGAGTAAAAAGACTGTTTGAAATTCGAGAAAAAACACTAGTAGAAAAAACATTATATACCACGGTTATTTTGCTTATATACCACGGTTAAAAACCGTGGTATTGCGGCCGTCGTAAATGCCAAAATATTATATACCACGGTTCAAAACCGTGGTTTTAAATGAAGATAAAAACCACGGTTCTATAAACCGTCATTTATAGTGAGTAATATATGACGGTTATTCTAAAAACCGTGGTATATAATGTAAAAAAAAACACGGTTTAAACCACGGTTTGTAGGGCAACCGTCATTTATAGTACATGCCGGAGAGAATAAACCACGGTTTTTGGGGAACCGTGGTATATAACCATCACGCCGGAGAGAATAAACCACGGTTATTCTAAAAACCGTGGTATATAAGGTGAAAAAAACAATGAATAAAACCACGGTTATACATGAAACCGTGGTTTATAGTCCATGAATTTTTCAAATCTTCGCCTTCAATCTGGAAATCTTAACAGAGCGCATATACAAGACAATGAAGATGCCAGATTATGTAGTTCCTTGTTTGCGAATTAAGGTTGCGAAATCGTGAGTGAAGAATGGAGGCGCAGTATGCTCCTTGTTCGCCGGTGGGTTCCAAAATTACTGTGAGGTTGAAGAAAATGGATGCGGCGTAGAGCATGTTCGTTGTTCGCCGGCTGGGGTTGCAAAAATTACAATGAGTGAACATGAGGATGAGACGAGCACGTTCCTTGTTCACCAGTGTGGATTGCAAAAATTACCATGAAAACAAGATAATGAGAGAGGTAGGAGCATGTTTCTTGTTCGCCAGTATGGGTAGCAAATTTACAGTGCGGTTGATATGGCATAGAGCATGTTCCTTATTCACTAGTATGGTTTGCGAAATTACCGGGAGGTTGAAGAGATGGCGTAGAGCATGTTCCATGTTCGCCGGCGTGGGTTGTCAAAATTACCGGGAGGTGAAGAGAATGAGGAAGAGGCGCGTTCAATCCTTGTTCGCCAGTGTGGGTTGCAATTACAGTAAGAGAAATATAAGAGAACAAGAGCCGCGTTAATTTGGGCCGAAAATTAAAATTCCCGCTCATACTATATACCACGGTTCTCCAAAAACCGTGGTTTATTCTCTCGAGAGTGACTGTTATATACCACGGTTCTTTAAAAACCGTGGTTTATTCTCTCCGGCGTGACGGTTATATACCACGGTTCTATAAAAACCGTGGATATAGTCTGATCGGGAATTTTAATTTTCGGCCCAAATTAACGCGGCTCTCTTTGTTTACTTATAAACCACGGTTTGTAGGGCAACCGTCATTTATAGTACATTCCGAAGAGAAGAGCCGCGTTAATTTGGGCCAAAAATTAAAATTCCCGCTCAGACTATATACCACGGTTCTCCAAAAACCGTGGTTTATTCTCTCCGGTGTGACGGTTATATACCACGGTTCTTAAAGAACCGTGGTTTATTCTCTCCGGCGTGACGGTTATATACCACGGTTCTCCAAAACCGTGGTTTATTCTCTCCGCGTGACGGTTATATACACGGTTCTCCAAAAACCGTGGTTTATTCTCTCCGGCATGTACTAATAAATGACGGTTGCCCTACAAACCGTGGTTTATAATAAACTATATACCACGGTTCTCCAAAAACCGTGGTTTATTCTCTCCGGCGTGTACTATAAATGACGGTTTCCCTAGAAACCGTGGTTTATAAACTTTAAACCACGGTTTTTCATTAACCGTGGTTTAAGTGTCGTCATTTAAAATGTTTTTTCTACTAGTGAAAGATGCACGCTTTGGGATTGGGATTGGATTTTGGACTTCATTTGAATTGAATGGAATTGGGATTGAATTGGATTGGGCTGAATGATTTGGGTTTGAATCGAATTTGGTTTGAATTGAATTTGGATTGGGATTGAAAATGAGTCGGGTTTGAATTAAGTATGGATTGGATTTGAGCTGGGATTGGAAAACGGGCCAGGTCAAATTTTAGGTCAAAGTCAACACTCAGGTCAAGGTCAACGCCTGGGTCAAGGTCCTGATTTTGGCTTGTGGATTTGATTTGGAATTTTGACTTGTTTTGAATGTGGTTGGACTGAATTTGAAGTGGATTGACTTTTGTAGCGGGTTTCTGAGCTTATTGGGTTAAATGAGGTTTGGTCAAGCTTAGGGTCGGGTCCAAGTTTTGGGTCTTGGGGTTTGGTCAACGTTTCAGGTCAAATTTGGGTTTGGTTAAAGCTTCAGGTTAAACTTAGGGTTTGGTCAACATAGATTTGGGACGGGTCGAATGTGGTTGTGAATTAGGGCTGAAGTTGGTATGGGGTGAAATGGGCTCAGGCCGAAGTGGATGTGGGTTTTGGGCCGGGTTTGAGTGGGTTTTAGGCCGGGCTTTGAGTGGGTTTTAGGCCAGGTTTGAGTGGGTTGTGGGCCCGGTTTGATATGGGTTTTAGGCCGGGCTTGAGTGGGTTTTGGGCCGGGTTTGATTGAGTCGGGTCAGAGTGGGTCGGGACTTGAATGTGGGCCAAGGATGGGTCACACTCATGGGTTGGGTCAGATTTAGAATTTTGGCCATCCTTGGGAGACTGGGCCGATTTGTGGGCTTGGGTCTGAATGGACTTGAGCCAAGGTGGGTTTGTGGGTTTTTTTATGGACTAGGGCCTTTTGGATCTTGGGCCGAATCAGATTGTGGGCTGAACTGATTTTTGTGACTTGTACTGAATTTGATTTTGAGCCTCAGTATAGGTGTGGATCGAATTTGGATTTGGATCGGGTGGAGCTTCAGGGTTGGGTGAAGTGAAGTTTTGGGTCAAGTTTGGAAGTGGGCCAGTTTTGGGCTTTTATTGTGAAGTTTATTCCCAAGTGAAAACATTTTGGAAAGTTTTATGTTTCAAAATTATTTTAGAATTTCTTTTCTTTTTAAATGAAATATCGATTAAAAAGAGAAACAATTCAATTTTAGAAGAGAAATTGGAAAATTGGGAGGATTTTGAATGAGAAATCTTAAGCTATCTAAGATAAATATAATTCCTGAATTATTTTCTTTTCTTTTTTTATTCATTTTTTTGGTAAAGTTTTTTTTAATGAAATTAAGGGGTGGTTTGGGATGGGCTTTAGAAATTTGGAAGGTATTGTTCCCCACAAAGCAAATCAGAAATGAGCTAGCTGTGGAGTACCCTCAACGGCTTAAAAGATCTTCAAAGTTTTGGAAGGTATTGTTCCCCACAAAGCAAATCAGAAATAAGCTAGCTGTGGGGTACCTTCCAAGACTTATCAATATAATAAATGGGAGACCTAGAAGGCTATCTAAAGCTTAAGTAATAAAAATACATAAAAGAGCAATGAATTAAAAGATTGCAATAAAACTGTAATGCACCGAGCATATATACATATAGTAACGAAAAAATAATCAGAGAGCAGACCACATGATGGATAACATATTAAAAGCAACCAAGAAAGCAAACCGAATTTCAACAGAAATGGTCCCGTTTTAGTGTTATCTACATCCAGGTGAATACTCTAACTAAACAACAAATTGGAGCCAGTGTAACTAACTTTAGCGGTGAACAAATTATACCAGTCATTAAACACTTCATTGCTTTTCTAGTCTAGTGCTTGAATCAAAGAAAATTCTGACTGAAGAAAAAGGCCTAAGACTTACTGCTACTAAACTCAAGTATCAGGCCAATCTTAAACTAAACTTCTCGCGTCTAGCTCCTATCCTGGTTATCTCAAATTAGCCCAACAGTTCTGAACTGAAACATCTGGACAATGTATAGATCCAGACTCAAAGTTGCTATTTCAGATTTTTGATTTTCACTAAACGAGATACAAAGATCTCACTCATTTTTCATCTCAATTTCTTTTAGAGCAGAAGAGAGTGAGCAAATGTAAAGAGAAGAAATTGAGCAGATGAGCAATACACGTGAGTCACAGCCTTGCAAAATACTTAGCAACAATCAATCAATATCTCATCAACACGGCAAACCCTATAACCATACAGAGGGCTATTCCCATTCAAAACCAATGAATCAGACAGAGGGGCACATAGGTTAAGAGTTAGTGTACTAGGAAGTGAAGAAAATTTCCTGTAAATATAAGTACAAATTTAAACACCAAAGACAACAGACAGCAAATGAAGTTAGTCCCTGATTATAAACAATCAAACCAGAACAGAAACCAGAATAGAACTTGAAACTAATACATGAGCACTAAAACCATATATTATGATCTTGTTTCTGTATGGGTTCATGTTAGAATCTGTAATCAAGGAGAGGATTGGAGCTGGAACGAAATCACGACTTCAAACTGTAGGAGAAGCACTTTCTGTTCACATAGCAGGAGTGTTTGAACTTCTCGACACAGGTCCCTACATATAAGATCGAAAGCAGGCAGATGGTACACGGTACCCAGAACACATTGAAATGTGGCATATATAGACAATAATCTAAAAAAAATCAAACTAGAATTGAACAAAACGAGATTAGCAGAACCGAGCACCATGGGAATGTAGACCATATACCTTGATCGGAACTCTAAGTTCTGATTCTCACTGTGAGATAGTCATAAGTTTGAAGCGGAAAGCTAGCTAAATCAAGAGACAGTAAAGGAACGGTACGACAACAATAGCAATGTCAATCGAAACCTGCGAACAAGTTGAGCCTCTGAGGCTAAAATCTTGTTCAGAAAACAATCCACTTCTAGCCCTGGAACCTATATTAGGTCTGGTACTCTTCAGATTAAACCTCAACAAAAGGGTGGACAGAGGCGAAAATGAAGAAAGTATGAATAAGAAAGCACAATCAAATGAGAAGAGCAAAAATGAGAAATAAATGCAAGAGTATAGCCGAGATGGTTAAAGAACGAACCGCATCCGTTTCCAACCTTCCAAATTCATAAAGAAATAGCAAAAACACTATGAATTGAAAACGGGACGAACGAACGTATCCATGAGACCAGAAACCTGCTAAATGGATGTTTGAGGTTCTGGTTCAGGAATTTTACGAAATGAAAGAAAAAGTAAGGCACAAAAATAACTCTTCATTCAAAACAAACTCCCGATGGAGCCATGCCTTCTCTCGTCCTTACAGGCGCAGTTCTTTTTAGCGTTTGAACAAAAATGACAGAAATAACAAAAATCAGACCGTGGAGAAGTGAGGGAAAGAAAGGAAAATACAGAGAGAAGGAGATGGCTAAGAGGTGGAGATTCTATGAAATGTAAACCCAGTCTTATGGTGTCAAACGAGAAATGAAATCTCGGAGAGGAAGGAAGGATAGATTGCAGTCGAGAATTCAGAATTTTCAGTGTAACGGGATGCTAATGGTGGTGAGACATTTCGAGGAAGCTTTCAGAGAAGATGGTGAAGGAAGAGGAAGAAGGTGGGGTGCGATGGTTCGACGGAAGAAAGGTTTTTGAGGTTTTTTTGGGTTTCTGAGAGTTTGAGCGCAAGAAGATCGAAGAGCAGAGGATGGTTTTTTGTTTTCCTGAAGAATTAGATTGGGATTAGTGTCGGATGATAAAAAACGTGGGGATACTGTAGGGTTTTGAGGTTGTTTTATAATGTAGGAATATGGTTTCTATGGGGGAATGTCTATGGTTCTATGGGCTGAATGTGATGTGGGTTATATTTATGGGCTGGATTTTGACTTTGGGTCCCTTGGGCTGTGTCTGGGCTGACCGAAAAAGAGAAAAGAAACAACAACAATAATAACATAAAAAAAGGGGCTAAAGCTAGTCCCGAGTTTCAACTCGGGTCCTCACCCTTCCGCCGGTAGACATCGTCCAACTACACTATGACAACATTCTATATGCTTATGTGAGGATCTATTAGCTAAAATCTATTTGGAGCTGAGAGAAAAAAGGCAGTAGTACCCGGGCCAGGATTCAAACACAGGACTTGTGGGTTCCCAACCGGGCATGTTAACCAGTTGAGCTAGGTCAGAATTCAGTTGTTCAAATGGAAGAAAAGATAGTAGACCTTTAATTCAAACTGGATTAATTCTCTAAAAAGAAAGAATGCACTTTAAACGGGAATTTACAAAGAGATACAATGTTTTAGTAAACAAATAGGTTTCTTTCTCAAGAGTTACAAAATGTAGATAATAAAAAAATGTGAAACATAATGAAAGTAACGGAAATAAGTTATAAAATAAGGAATGACAAAATGGATTGTAAAAAAAAGGCTCGTGCTCCTTCTCATAAGGGATGTGAGATTTAAATGTCGGAAAAAAATTCCTTTGATTGAAAACGGGGACAACCACCTTATTTCTAAAAACTTTTTATTTTTGGTATTTTCGTTCAATATAAAACGGGTGAGAATTTTTGGTGTCTACAATTGGGCCCAAATTCTAAGGTGAATATGCCTAGTGAATACGAGCGAATGGCTAATTATCAATGCCTTGAAGTCTGAAAGGCTAGAACCGAACCGATTATGAGTTAAATAAACTCCAATGAGAATTCTTGGTGCAGGGACTAAACCATCAATATGGTTAAGACCCTTAGACCAGAACACTTTGTATAATAGACGGCATGAAGCTAAAAAACTTCATGACGACTGAATGCCTTAGACCAATGTTCAATGATGACATGTGGTAGATTACGTGGCGTAATCCCTTTTAAGAGGGGTAGAGCGAAAAGCCGCTTAGCGTATGTTTCACGTATTAAGTATGTAAACTACGGTGTGCATAGCACAAAAGAAATTGTTTTGATGATTGGTACGTATGTTACATAAACATATGCATTCATAGTGTAATTATGGCTATTACGCACTGGTGATGCGAATACCATTGATATAAACTTGACTATCTGGTAACTTCGATGTGAGTATACAAGGGGAAAGGAGTAGAGAAACTCCTGGGGAACTAAAACCGTGATAGTATATGTCTATTTGAGATTAGACATGGTGTTATGATGTATGAGTCGGTATGAAACCGATGTAGAACCTAGTAGGAATTGAATTCCCTAGGTGACTTGATTTGAGAATGATTGGTGGACTGAGTTCCATAAGCATTGAATTCCCTAGGTAAATTATTTGGAGATAAATTGAGAATAATTGATGAAATGAGTAATAATTGATGAGATGAGTAATAATTGATGAAAAGAGTTCCATAAATTGAAAACGTATTACTCTATGATTATGACTAGAAAGATTAAAAGATAGAAAATGGAAAAAGATTGACTATTTGTTTGTTTGAAATTGAAGTGAGAGGTGGAACTTGATTTGCTAGCGATCAACGGAAACCGAACACAAATTGGGGTGGAAGGATAGTTCAACACTGATGCTGATCACATCAGGGTTGAGTGACTCTTGAAGCTCCTTATAAGTGGTCACAAGAAATCACGCTAAGAATAGTGCAATTAGTATAAATTGGAATTGGAGTTGTATGGTGTTTTCAAAAGAATTTCCAACTGGGATTTGCAAAAGGATTTTCCTTCAAACTTGAGAATGAGGATCAGTTTTGAAACCAATACCACTACCTGCGGGCTCGGTCTTGATGACCGGGAGAACGGTGGGAGTGAGGATTAGTTTTGAAACCACTGCACAGGATGAACAATAGTCCTAAGTTGACCGGTAGGATGGTGGCAGTGTGTGTTTTGTTTTTTCCAAGGGCAGCGGGACGTGGAGAAGTCCTGTGTCTGGATGACCTAGAGTGCCTGAGGATATCTAGATATACAAACGTTTTGATCAGAACCAAAGGAACCGTGGGCCAGAGAGAGTAAGTGCCCATTAGTCATGAAACGGCCGTGAACCAGAAAGCGTAATGTTCAACGTGACCAGTACCTGAGGGATCACTTGATATGGGAGAGGACTGTTGTGCCTTCTTTGTCTTCGGATCGACCCCATGGAGAGGAGGAAAAAGAGTATTTTTGATTGCTATGCATGCATGACATATTATGTGGATGTGTGGTTTACATCGAGACAGACCTGTGAGTCTGTAAGGTTATATAGAGATTATGACCTTAGCATAGAATGCCTACGTGACTAACAATATTAGATTCACCAACTTTGAGGGCAAAGTTCTTTAAGGGGGGTAGAATGAAATACCCTGATTTTAATATGGTGATTAATTATTCTAATATGATGTTTAGAGGCCTAATTATGCCTAAAGGACTTTGGTGAAGAAAGTAAAACCAAAAGAAAGAAGAAAACGCTTAACAAGCATAAGACATAAAAATGTGCGTTACGCAACCGTAGGGCATATAACCTTGACTAGGGTCCTAGATGGATTCCTAAGACTTAATTAAAACTAAGAACGTGTGGGAACAAATCCCGAAGAAAACTGATCCATATAGTGGATTAAAACGCAAAAGAAGTCCTAAAGCACGTTTTTCGAGGAAACCCGAAAATATGACTTTAAGTGGTTAAATGGACTCGTAAAAATTAGTTAATCATATAACTGTAATTAAACATTAATGAAGGTTTAAGAACCATTAAAATTAAAGAAACGAGAAAAATCTGGAAAACGGACGCGTTAATGAATAGTGCCCAAACCGGGAAATTAGGAGCGTTTCTTGCGAAAATGAAAACGACCCTAGCTTAAATACCAATACGGGCCGGTTTTATATGGGTGACTCATCCTCTCCCAATTAATAACTAGCTTATTAGTAAAATAAGACCAAAAGTAAAAAGTGAAAAGGTAGAAAAAGGATCTTACCTCTCTCTCTCTCCTCTCATTTTCTCCTCTCCCATCAGATTTTTCCTCTCTCTCTCTCTCCTTCCTTTCTCCTTCCAGCCATGAGCCCTCATCTTCTCCCCTTGCTGGTGATTTCAAGCCTCCTCCCATGGCTTCCCCACCTTTCCTTACTTGCCCAAGCTACACCAAAGCTCCAACCACAAAACAAATTACATATTTCTCTTACTTGGAGCAAGGGCTATCTTGTGCTCTTTTCAAAATCTCCAAAGGATGGAGATGGTCTCCATGGGTAGGGCACCCTTGGGAATAAAGTTCATTTTCTAGAGCTAGTTCATCTCCTCTTTGATTTAAAGTAAGAAAATTCAAGAAAACTCATTTTTCTCTCCATCCTTGACCTAGCCGATTTTTGGCCTCTCATGATGCCTGCAGACTATATATTGTGAGTGGTTGGAACTGGTGTAATTAAAACAAAACAAAAGAAATTAAAACTCAAAATAACAGTCGGGATGCAAAAAAATCCCGGTCGTAGTAGTATAGTAAAGTGTAAGCGACCGGATATCGAACCGTGGGACTAAGGGGAATTATTAAGTACCTAAGCTTTGTCACAAAGAGGGGGATTAATTGACTTGTTTTTACAAATAAAAAGGTAAGATAAAATAAACCAAGTAAATAGGTAAATTAAATGGGACTCTGGTTCAGGTTAATAAAATCTGCTCTTTCATGCTATGTCTACTGGTTTAATTATAATTGTTTGGCAAAATTCCTCTTATTATCTTAAGGACTAAATCATAGACTCATAAGAACTCGTTTACCAGAAAATGCTCGGTTCTAATCCAGGTTCGAGCATAACACATGTAAACGGACGGTTTAGATATGAGAAATTATATTTGCATCTGAAAATACTAACTCATTAAATCATAATAAGCTTTCTCCAGATTTACGGCTTAATTAACCTATCTATTTATCACCGGTCTGATCAAAATAGATTTAGTAAAGCAATTTAATAAACTCATGACATTTATTAAAAAGGCGAGAGATAAGCTTTAATCGTAACAAACTGTATTTAAATAAAACCAGTAAACATATTGCATAATTACAAATACATAATAACCATTCCCAGAGTATACATATTCTAGCCTAACATATTAAATAGATAAACAGAAACAAGAGTATAAATCATCTATAGTCACTCCTGCATTCGTTCTGCTATTTTGTATACGTCGACTAGAGGTGGATATGGTGGAATGAAAAGAAAACAAAATGGAGAAGATGGGAGAAGAGAAATGAGATGAACGAGAGGTTGTGGTGTATTGGATCGATGATGGATGATGGTAGTGGGTGTTGGATGTCCTCTGAAGGCAGAAGGAACGTGGGTTTATATAGAAGAAAGGAAGAGGATAAAGACAGAGGGAACACCGCGTGAGGAATTTAAGGAATGGATTGGGGTGGCAGAACGCGTGAGAAACTGTCGGCAGGCGCCTGATATTGCTGCTCGGGTAGATGGATAAGTTGCAGGCGCCGCAACGAAGAAGATAAACAACCGTAGTCTGTCGCGTTAATTTCTGGATCTGCGTTGCATTTACACGCGTCCTTGTTTCTGTCCGTCAATTAATCCACAGACAGATTGAGTCTTGTCCGCCCCTTGTCCGGTCAATTTCCCACGGACGTGCCTATCTTGCTTATGTCCGTGTCTGTGTCCGGGTTATTTTCCCCGGACGTCACACAGCCACGTCCGGCCTTTGTTTCTCGGACAAGACACGGACTCATTCACCCACGTCCGGCCCTCGTCCGGCCTTAGTTCCGCGGACGTGTTTACTCACGTCCGGCCCTTATCCGGCCTTAATTGAGCGGACACGACATGGACAAAAGTCCTTGACTTGTGAACTTTGACCGGCTCTAGCTTCTTCGTTTGGACTCCGTTTTTCGAGCCGTTTGCGCGTATGCGTTCGTCTCTTCGTCTACTTTGCTCCTAGCTTGGTTTTCCTCACGTTTAACCAATAATTTTGTGAGATAATCAATAAAACATAACTAGAGGAAAACTAACCAAAGTGGAGAAATGAGCAAGAAAAGTGCTAATATAATATATGAAATACACCTATAAAACATGCTCATTTTGGACACTTATCACACCCCCACACTTATCTTTTTGCTTGTCCTCAAGCAAAACCATGTACCCAAGTAAGTAGGGAATGCTCAATACTAACAAATATTATTATGAAGGGTAGGATAAACATGATCTTTAAACTTTTCGAGGAGTGTGATCCATCAACTGCTGGTGGCACAGGTGTACTCAGGGTAAAAATAAAAATTAGAGTTTCTGGGTATGATCCGGAGTACTTCAATGCTTCTTAGTTAAGGTGACTTTGAGAACTTTTACCATGGCCAACTTCTCTCAAGAATGGGCATTGAGGAGAAAACAAAAGGAAAAATAGATTTATGCATTTGTTTCACTTTTGCATAAGAGATGAGAAGATAATATGTAAGCTTCAAGCTTTTGTATTTAAGAACACTCAACTCTCTTTGTTGGTTACCAATGGTGTCTCGCAAGTCCCTTATTTATTACTTTTTTCATTTTTTGACAGAGAAGCATCCTTTAGCAATCCCTAAGAAAGAAGACAGAAGGAACCCCTGAGTGATAAAAATCCAACCATTGCAGATCATTTGGTCACACCGCATATAAAATGCTTCTAAAAAGTAATCAAAGTTTTAAAATTTGTACCATTTATCCCACAATTCATAACAGTATTTATTTTTAAAGAGAACAACCCACATATAAAGGGTCCACGATATTGAATTTGGACAAACGCAAGATAAGCAGAGAGATTAAGCATTTAAGCACAAAATGCCCCGAAAAGGGCACACTCCCCCACACTTAAATTGAACAATGTCCTCATTGTTCACCAGAAAAACAAGGGAAGGTTTCAGAAGACCTTTTCGGTCATTAGATAAAATAGAGAGAACACAAAGTTCACAAATAAACATTTAAGCACAGAAATGCTCCTCTACAGTTTTTTTTTATTTAAATAAAAGCATAATTAAAGAAACTGGTACTCCCCTGAGATTATTTTTGCTAGTTGTTAAAGGAGTTCCCCCACACTTGAGCTTCAGCCTCAAGTAGCGTAGCTTGGTTGCGGTGTAGACATAAATTTGCACCTGCAAAAAAAAAAAAAACTAGAAGCAACCATACTACAAACGGGGTTAAAAGTTTAGCAAAAACAAAATTTAAAGAGAACCTAAAAAGTAAAAGAGCATAAAAGCAAATAAAATAAAAGTTCATCCGGGTTGCCTCCCGGGAAGCTGCCCTTCTTTAACGTCTTTGGCTAGACGTCTGCTTCGTTATCCTGGATAAAAAATATAAGTAGACAACAGCTCTGCCAGGAAAACGAAGTTGGCAATAATTAAAAGCAAACCACCTGGATCAAAACAAAACGTTACTTCGGCAAATAAAATAGGAAAATGAATACTCCATAAAACCTGGTGTTTGAGGAGGTACTGCCGGTAACGTAGTTCTAACAGAAGACCCGGTGGTGATGACTTTTCTTCCTCAAATTGGAGGATGTAAACATCCTCCTCTTGTAGGTGAGGCTCATAGAAAGAACGCTGATTGATATCATCTTCAGAGAGAGTTGACTCTTCGAAGGTGATAGTGGCGTTTTGTTTGGATATCTTGGCGGGAAGTGATGGCAATTCCTTCTCTTCATTTTTGAGGATGTAAGTATCCTCATTGTCTGGGTATAGTACAGAGAAGGAGGGAAAATAACGGTAATGGACTTCAGAGGGAGGAGACTCCATGAAGTTGAGGTAGAAGTTGTCCTCTGATGGCTTGTCCGTAGTGGGGTGTTCTACCTCATGAACTGTTCTGCTCTTTGGTTGCTGCTCTTGCTGAGCGATTCTCTCCAGGTAGTCTGGTTGATCCTCTAACCAGAGTTGCTCTTGGAATATGAGACAATCCTCATAATCATGAGTTCCCCCACATACCGAGCAGTATAAATCATGTGAAAAGCAACACTCTTGTTCGAACACCTCTTCCATTTGCCGCGGAAGTCGATTACAGATTTTTTTTTTAGGTTGTGCGCGTCCGTCCTTCGTCCGTTGAAATAAGGGCGGACGTGTTTTCGATGTCCGGTTTGCTGTCCGTCCAAATAAGGGCGGACGAATTGTTTTCCTTTCTTGCGTCCGGCTTGCGTCCGGCCTTTTAAGGGCGGACGTAAGCCTCGTTCTTTTTTTTTGTGTGTAACGAAACTAATGAAACAGATCAGTAAATAACAGATTAGAAACAAATAATAATATAAACAAAATATAATAGATAATTAATATAAACAACAAACAAAATAATTATAACAAGTGAATTATCCGGGGCTTAGGGACTAGAATAAATCTAGTCCCCGGCAACGGCGCCATTTTACAGACTATATATTGTGAGTGGTTGGAACTGGTGTAATTAAAACAAAACAAAAGAAATTAAAACTCAAAATAACAGTCGGGCTGCAAACAAATCCCGGTCGTAGTAGTATAGTAAAGTGTAAGCGACCGGATATCGAACCGTGGGACTAAGGGGAATTATTAAGTACCTAAGCTTTGTCACAAAGAGGGGCATTAATTGACTTGTTTTTACAAATAAAAAGGTAAGATAAAATAAACTAAGTAAATAGGTAAATTAAATGGGACTCTGGTTTAGGTTAATAAAATCTGCTCTTTCATGCTATGTCTACTGGTTTAATTATAATTGTTTGGCAAAATTCCTCTTATTATCTTAAGGACTAAATCATAGACTCATAAGAACTCGTTTACCAGAAAATGCTCGGTTCTAATCCAGGTTCGAGCATAACACATGTAAACGGACGGTTTAGGTATGAGAAATTATATTTGCATCTGAAAATACTAACTCATTAAATCATAATAAGCTTTCTCCAGATTTACGGCTTAATTAACCTATCTATTTATCACCGGTCTGATCAAAATAGATTTAGTAAAGCAATTTAATAAACTCATGACATTTATTAAAAAGGCGAGAGATAAGCTTTAATCGTAACAAACTGTATTTAAATAAAACCAGTAAACATATTGCATAATTAATACAAATACATAATAACCATTCCCAGAGTATACATATTCTAGCCAAACATATTAAATAGATAAACAGAAACAAGAGTAGTAGAAATCATCTATAGTCACTCCTGCATTCGTTCTGCTATTTTGTATACGTCGGACTAGAGGTGGATATGGTGGAATGAAAAGAAAACAAAATTGAGAAGATGGGAGAAGAGAAATGAGATGAACGAGAGGTTGTGGTGTAGTGGATCGATGATGGATGATGGTGTGGTAGTGGGTGTTGGATGTCCTCTGAAGGCAGAAGGAACGTGGGTTTATATAGAAGAAAGGAAGAGGAAAAAGACAGAGGGAACACCGCGTGAGGAATTCAAGGAATGGATTGGGGTGGCAGAACGCGAGAGAAACTGTCGACAGGCGCCTGATATTGCTGCTCGGGTAGATGGATAAGTTGCAGGCGCCGCAACGAAGAAGATAAACAGCACCGTAGTCTGTCGTTAATTTCTGGATCTGCGTTGCATTTACATGCGTCCTTGTTTCTGTCCGTCCATAAATCCACGGACAGATTGAGTCTTGTCCGCCCCTTGTCCGGTCAATTTCCCACGGACGTGCCTATCTTGCTTCTGTCCGTGTCTGTGTCCGGGTTATTTTCCCCGGACGTCACACAGCCACGTCCGGCCTTTATTTGGAAAAGACACGGACTCATTCACCCACGTCCGGCCCTCGTCCGGCCTTAGTTCCGCGGACGTGTTTACTCACGTCCGGCCCTTGTCCGGCCTTAAATGAGCGGACACGACACGGACAAAAGTCCTTGACTTGTGAACTTTGACCGGCTCTAGCTTCTTTGTTTGGACTCCGTTTTTCGAGCCGTTTGCGCCTATGCGTTCGTCTCTTGTCTACTTTGCTCATAGCTTGGTTTTCCTCATGTTTAACCAATAATTTTGTGAGATAATCAATAAAACATAACTAGAGGAAAACTAACCAAAGTGGAGAAATGAGCAAGAAAAGTGCTAATATAATATATGAAATACACCTATAAAACATGCTCATTTTGGACACTTATCAATGCCTTGCTTTCTTCTTGGTTTGAGCATTTGTTTAAGTCTCAAATGGTGGTTGGAACTCCCTCTTGATTCATGACCAAAGCCAATTCTAGGGTTTAAAGGTAAATCCCTAAATTTTGAGCTTTAAACACCCCTTTGTAATCTAGAGTAATTAATGATTCTAAGTGTCTTTAATTGGTCTCATTTCCTCATGGGGTATCGATTTGGAGTTGGGCAACTCCATAGCCCTTGGCCGGTTTTCAAGCAAGAGGAAGAGAAAAGAAGAAAGGAGAAACTTAAGAATTAAAGGTAACAATCTACCTTAATATCTATCCTAATTGTCTTAGAAATTTTGGGATGGGTAATTAAATGAATGAACCAATTATGTGCTGGAAAATGTGATTGGTTGAGGTGAGAGAGAATTATGATTAATGCCTAATGCTATGGTGAATTGGTGTGTGATTTAAGGGCCTAAAAGCCAAGCATTTAAGATTAGTGCATTATATTGTGTTTAATGAGTTTCAGATGAATTTGTGTGATGGTAGAATCCACTATGGATTTGGTTAGCTTATGTTGAATTGTGGACATTTTGGATTAGGTGATGAAGGGAATGAAAAATGATGCATTGGGTATGTTGGCATTGTAGAGGTGTCATGTCAAAATTTGTGTAGAAACCTAAGAAATTTAGGTGACTTGATGAGTTAATTCTACCTAGGGTGAACTAGGTGTTTAGAGATCCATTTTGGTTAGTGAATCACCTTGGAGCTATAATGGAGGTGAGTTAAAGAGTTGAGCAAAATCTGTAGCAAGTGTGTTGTTGGAGTGTCTTGGAAATTCTAGAGAAGGCTTAGTGTGTATGACCTTGAAAATGAAGGATGGACTTAGGTATTGGAAATGCAAATGACTAGGAAAGAATGGTTATGGTCAACAAGTGAATTGGTAATGGTTGGTAGAAGGTTGTAAACTATCATGAGAATGAAAATTTTTTAATGGATCAAGAAATGAGTAAAAAGGTTTGACCAATGGTTTAGGAAAGTTTAATGAGTGTTTAAGGTGTAATAACATGTGGAAAGAGTAGGAAAAGATTGGGTAAGAATTGAGGTTGGAATAGAGATTGAAAACTGTCAAAGTTGATAGATTACTGCTATGGTATGGGACCTAGGTTAAGGGTAAAGTCCCGGACCACATAATAAAAGAGGTCGAGAGTACAATGTCTGTCATGGTCCGGGACTTAAGATGGGGACAATGTCCTGGACCACCCTGAATTAACAGCCGAGAGTTATGGTATGTACTGGTCCGGGTCTTGAGTTGAGGACAAAGTCCCGGACCACATGTTAAATCTTCCCGAGAATTGCTGAAAGAGTCTAGTCCGGGACTTAGGGGCCAGACCAAGTCCCGGACCACCCCAAAAATGCTGCCAAGAGTGTTTTAAAGGCCTTAAATGATGGAGATTTGATTGGTGATGATATTAGATGATGATTAGGACTTGTTTGATGACATGTAAAGGTCATTAGGAGTATAAACAAGTGCTAGATTGAATGTGAAAGAGAGAACTTAAGATCACATGAGTAAAGATAAGATTAACGGGACAACGAGGTTAATTACAGGCGCATTAGTTGTTTAAACTTCCGTAATGCCTTAACGTTAATTGAAACGTTGTAATGTAACCAGTTGTGCGAGAATTACCCGAGGAGCGTGAGATGACATGTTAGAGTAAATCCTCGGTGACAGGTATGGTTTTCTTGAAACTTGTGTCCTACCGAGTTACGCTCGGCTTGTGTGCTATCTGTTTGTGTGCCGACCTAGCAAGATAAAAGCATGAACATGTTTATTGCATTCGATATATATGTATATCTTGATGCCTGCTGTATGTGCTAACCCTCCTTGCTTCAGTATGCGATCTAACTGGATATTGTAGATCAACTCACATTAGGACAACGATTGGTTAGTGACTCGTAGAAAGAGTCGATACTCAAAGTAACTAAAATGTGGAGAAACACGTAAGAAATCTCAACTAGAGAATAACTGTAGTTCAACATTATGAACTCATGAGAAAAGTAAAAGGAGATGTACGGGATTAGTAAACTCCCATTTTAATGTTTCATCGAGAACAATAATAATATAATTTATGAACTCACTAGAATACGAGAGATGTATGGGACTAAATAAGTATTCGAAAAGTTGGGGCAACCCTTAAATTGAGAATACAAGAACTTGAGAAAATTTCCTAAGTTATTAGATGACATCGAGAGTGATGCTTCTAGACTAATACATAAATATGTTATGACTCCTATGAGAGGAGTGATTGGGAATGTGAGAAGTCCGTGAGAGATTCGGACGTATGTGAAAGAAAGAGGAACTAAGAGAGTATTTCCGGTTGCTAGTTGAATCTTCCCACTATGCTAGACCCAGTGTAGGGTCGAAACCGGGGAAGTAAGACTAGAACATGAAAGCCTGGTGGTTAGTCTTGTGAATGTCTCTGCCCGGAGGTCATGTGTATTGACTTAAGAATTATTCAAGAGAGGAATAATTGAGAAAGTAAGATTGAGACCTGTAGTGTCTATAGAACTAAGAGAACAAGTAAAGTATCCGAAGAGAATGGATAAGATATTGAACAACGAGAATGAGGCGTTAGTGAGGTAGAAACCCTCAAGGCCTAAAAGTAAGATTGTGCAAACTAACAAATTAATCTGTTAGTTGTGATTGTATTCCTTATTTGAATACTTGTGAATGCGAGCATGTTGCATGTTTATTGCACTTCATGTTTTGATTTAAATAAGATCAATCGCATGTTAGACGAGAATTAGTTGAGTGTGGCTCGGTAGTAGCGGGTTGCACAACTACCATACCAGCAAAGGTGCTGAGCCCCTTTGGGGCCACCCATTACTTTTCAGGTACATTGGAGTTGATTAACGTTCGCGAGTAGGACGGGGTTGCCGCTATTGCATGGGTATTTTATTTATTTACATTGTATTTGTTGTATTGGAAGACCGAAATGTTATTGGCAAGTTGCGAATTAAATAGACTCGGTATAGTGTTGTATTAAGGATTGTATGTGACTTGGTTTAGAAATAAAATGAGGTTTGCATTTGTTTAAGTACTCGGAATTCCGGTCCATCAGACCGTTACTATATTTGAGTTATGCCTTGTTAGTCACGTGGGTGGCTAACGGCATTGTTTCACCCCCCCGGTTGTATTTGGATTATCCACTGTGATTGTAATGATGAACGAAGTGATTAGGTGTTAACGACGAGATTAGCGGTAGGGGTGCTACACTATAGTTTTCGAAGTATTATTTACAAAAATTCAAAGAACAATACATTATAGTGACATATAACAAAAAGTATACACAAGGAAACTCCTATGTCCAAAGTCCCTGAAAAATAGAAAATCATACACTATACGTGCATCCAAAAAAGTGCATGTGAAAAAGGGAAAAATCTCTCTTGAACGAGAGTTTCTACCATCTCTCATTTCCCAATTTTTTTCTCATCTTCACCATTTTACCGTTTCTCTTCTCTACCTTGTTCTAGGGGTGACAATGGATCGGATTCGGGTCGGGTGGAGCATCACCCGCATCCATCACCCATTTAAATTTTTCACCCGAACTCGACCATCACCCTCGGGTGGATCAGGTGATAAACGGGAGACATTTTGCTAAGTGGCCTCTTTATAAGTAAAATTTTTTAGTACATGTACTAATATTTCAATGTGGGAGGAAGTTGCTTACCTCCATAAGATATCAACCTCCCACATCACCTATGTACTTAATTTACATCTACTTTCTGATGGGGTAACGAGAGTGAATTAATCCATAAGAATAATTAGTTCAATCATCACATAAGTAAAGATTAAAAACCAACTTTAAACTAGAAAGGTTATGTACTCTCAATCGCAGTATAAAACAACGATTATGTTAAATTTTTAGTCCCCCTTCGTTCTTTTTATATGTGAAGTAGTTAGATACTTTCCCTGCATTCGATGTCGGAGTTTGCTTCAGAGGTTCACTCAGCTCGAGCCTCCCACATTAGTTTCTAGTTCAAACTATGAACATTTTAACATGTAAACTAGTTTAAATTGAGTAGTGTTGAGGGGATGATTGAAGATGCCTATGAGGAATCAAATGCGAGTTTGCTTATTGGTAAGATTAAAAGCACTTTAATTGTTTTATTTGATTTTTATGGTTCATCAATGCCTCAAGCAAGTGGTAAAAAACAACAGACACCAGCTTCTTCACAGTCCAAAGATAGTTCCTTAGGTTCCAACAGTTTGACTGTGAAACCCCACTTTAATTTGAAGTATAGTAGGCAAAGGGGTACTGTTGAAACAAGTGCAAGGAAAAGTGAGATAGATCGGTACTTGGATGAGGATTGTGAACCTAATGATGAGGATGAAGATGGTGCTGACCATAGAGAGAAATTTCAGATTTTAGGATGGTGGAAAGATCAAAGAAAAAGATTTCCTATTCTTGCTGCAATGGCCCGTGATATACTTGCAATACCTGTTTCCTCGGTTGCATCAGAGTCAGCTTTCAGCACTGGAGGTCGTGTGCTTGATCCATTCAGAACTTCTTTAACTCCAAGAATGGCTGAAGCTCTTGTATGCACACAAGATTGGTTACGTCCTACTACAAGTCCTATCATGTTAGATGAAATAATTTTTGAATTAGAAGATATGGAAATGGATGAAGGTCAGATTTGTTTTCATATAGTTTCCTTAGAATTAAATATTTTAACATTGTTCTAATATTTTCTATAAGATTTGTAGGAATGAAGGAGCTCACGGCACAACAACCCATAATAACAATTGACGAGTCTCTTGACTTTTCACGCGATTAGTTAAACTCAATGGTTTGTATTTATTTATCTTCTTTTATAATTGCACTCACCAAAACAGTATTTGCATACTGGTTGCACACTATCAAAATTATCTTTACTGCTGAAAGTTTACATAACATAAATTATAATGTACATGTCAACTTGTTACTTGGGTTGATATTTGTTGCTCACTATTACTTTCTAATACTATGTACACTGATGTCTTTACTTTTTGAGTTATGGACAGCAACATTTGGAGAAGATCAGCTCTATCCTTTTGGTACTGATGGACAACAATAGAGAGAGAAGACCATACCCATCCTTTTGGTATTGCACATTAGTTAAACTATTGTTTTGGTTGTGTTTTGTTACATTTTCTGTACATACAATAGCAGGAAATGTCACTGTTATAGATTTTCACCTGTTATGGGTTTAATGTTCTGATCAATATTATTTTCTAACTCATGTTTGATGTTTTTGTTTCACAATTATGGACAACATTGGAAAGAGAACAACTTGTCTGTCACTTTTGTGTTTATACTACTTTTCTGTTTCTTCTATCTTATTTGATATTGATTTAAGGTGTACTATGCTATAACTTATATTTGGTTTGGGTTTCAGGTTCATCTATTGATTTTTGAATTGTTTTTGTGATGTTGCTATGTGATGATGCTGCTGCTGATGCGATATCTTGGTGCTGGTGCTGCTGCAGTTTTGGTGATATTGGTGGTGTTGCTGCAGTATTTTTGGTGTTGCTGCTGCTGTAGTTTGGAGTTGTTGCTGCAGTATTTTGGAGTTGTTGCTGCTGTAATATGGTGGTGTTGCTGCAGTATTTTTGGTGCTGCTGCTGTATTTTTGGTGTTGCTGCTGCTGTAGTTTGGAGTTGTTGCTGCAGTATTTTTGGAGCTGTTGCTGCAGTATTTTTGGAGTTGTTGTTGCTGTATTATGGTGCTGTTGCTGCTGTATTTTTGGTGCTGATGTGCTATTATGTTATTACACTTAAGCTGTGTAAATTTTTGTATATTATGTTAGTAGCAGTTATTGGTGATGGGTGTGGAATTAGTACTCTTGCTTATTTTGCTTATAACTAACTTAGTTGTTATAGTGTGTAACTGGATAGAACTCAATTATACTCGTATATACTCTAATTTAATAGAAGTTTAGTAAATTCTGAAATTGTTTTTTTTTTCATTATCCGGTTTACGGTTATCCGATAAAACCGCACAAACCGACGTTAACCGGCGGTTAACCGTTACTAAATGAAGCAGTTAAGATTATTAATATTGACTAACCGTCAATGCGGTTAACCGAATTCCGGTTAACCGATAGCTGGTTAACCGACCATGAACACCCCCACTACCAATGCATGAGGTTGGGTAGATAAGTATAATTATTGTTTTCCTTTGTTATGTACAGTCGCTATGTTATTTTTTTATTTTGGCTACACTACACTCATGGTAAATTTAGATGAAAGGGAGACAGTAGTGGAACGGAAGAAAAACATCTCGATAAAAATGTATGGTTAATTATGGTTAATGACCGTAACTAAAGGTCTTTTCTGGGTGCGAGATTACTATACATCAAATTACTGTTCTAACTAGAACTGTAATTTGAAGCCTCATTTAGCGCGGCGTACCTAGGGTCTTTAAAATACGGATACCACTAAAAAGTTTGTTAATTCATAAAATACCACAATTTTAAAAAAAGTTTTTCTCATACCACAAAAAGAAAATTTAAATTCAGTAGATAACACTAATTACTAACTTTAAACTTTTTAAAACCAAAATACCCCTACTTGTTAATAATAATAGTTTACAATTTACCACAAAAATATTTTAGTTCACAACATACCACACAAATTAAAATATACTAAAAATAGTAAAAAAATAAGAAAAACTTAAGGTTTATTAATATATTGGTTGATATTGTTTTAAAATACAAATTACAAAATGTCTAAATATATACAAGTTCTTGTATATAGAAGCTAAAAAATCAATCAAAATTAAAAAAAAGTAGTTAAGAGTATGATAATCTATTTTTTTTTATAAATCTTAACTACTTTTTTAAAATTTAAGTCAATCTTTTTAGCTTCTATATAATAATTTATATTTTTAGAGATTTTGTAATTAAATATTTGGTATTTTATATTTTTATACAATATTAACCAATATATTATTAAACGTAAATTTTTATTATTTTGTACTATTTTTTAGTATATTTTATTAATTTTTATTGTATCATGTGAATTAAAAATATGTTTGTGGTATATTGTGAACTACTTTTATTAACAAGTAGGGATATTTTGGTCTTAAAAAGTTCAAGGTTAGTAATTAGGGGTATCTGTTGAATTAAAATTATATTTTGTGGTATCAGAAAAACTTTTTAAAAAACTGTGATATTTTATGAATTAATAAACTTTTTAGTGATATCCCGTGAGTTTTTCTTTTTTTAATTTTTTAAATACAGCTCAAACCTGAATATATACACTTGTATCACACATAATCATCACTGAAATTCTGTATACAGAAGCACCATTTGGACGCATTTAACACCACTCATAAATCACCACACTCATTTAACATAACTATTGTAATTAATACAGCAGATAATGCTAAGTGTTTCCATAACATAAAAATGTACAACAATCTGTTACAAATACAACTCATAACAATTTCAGCCGTTGAGAACAAAGTTGGCTAAGTGCTTTTTCACGAACATGAAGTCCGCAGACGTATAAATCTTTCATTTCTTGAAATGAGTATAAATTTGCGCAAAGAAAGTGAGTACAAATAGTTAGCACCAAAAATTGCGAAATTGTACAAAAAATGTCGAATTAGTAAGAGTTAAGATAAACATCATCTTACCTTGTCATCATCATCAAACTTTTGTATATCACGACAATACTCAAACATATATCTCATGACGAACTACAACTTTTGGAGTCATCTTGCCTAGGACACTATTATATAACAAAGACACATATCAAATTTGTAAATGATAACTAGCTAGTACGACTGATATATGAATTACCCGTACCTCAATGTATTTTTAAAATATTAAACATTATCTAATGTATGTATTAGATAAACATTTATAATATTTTGTAAATATTTTTGAATTATACCCTAATTTTGATATATCTAATTAATAATTTGATATTTTGATTAAAATGTTTATACTTTCACTGATTATATAATTAAAATTATTTTTACAATATTAAACATTGTCTAATGTATGTATTAGATAAATATTTATAATAATTTGTAACATTTTGAATTATACCATAATTTTGATATAACTAATTAATAATTTTAAATTTTGATTAAAAAGTTTATATTTTCACTGAATATATTTTGTTTAAAATGTTTATATTTTCACTGAATATATTTTGATTAAAATGTCGATATAATTAATTAAAAGAATTGTGCTGCAGTGATTAGTAAATTGGTACTGCAAATAGCAATCCAGTAAACTGGGGGTTCGGGTATTTGGTAGAACATCTTAGTTCTTACTATTAGGACACTCACTCCTTATAGCCGTCACCCCTAGAATTATTAACATCGTCAAAGGTAACTAACATCGTCGAAGGCAGGTAACACCATCAAAGAAGGCTAACATAATTGAAAGAGCATAACCTAACAAAGAAAAAAATTAACACCATTGAAGAGGGTTGTAAGTTTTGAAGTCAAAGGCTTAAGGTATAATAAACCTAAACTTTATGCCACAAACCCTAAAATATGATCGGCTTATTAGCCACACTCCCAAAAATATTTTTTTAATAAAAGGAAAATAATAAAGCCCTTAAAAATAAATATTTGCGAAAGTGCTTAACCTTTGACGGTTAACACCATCAAAGGAAGCTACAACCGCGAAAGAAGGCTAAAATTGTCAAAGGTGGTCAACAATGTCAAAGAAGGCTAACATGATCAAGAATGCTAACACCATAAACGGCCATCGTAGGGATTGAAGTCTAAGATTTAGGTGCACCTAACACTAGTAGTGGTGAACTTTACAATGACTAAAACTACCGAAGGTGGCTTACATTATCGAAAAAAAACTAACACCGCCAAAGATGGCTAACACTATAGAGGATGGCTGGATGTAGCGATTAAGTTTAAGGTCTAGCGTATAAATCTTAAATTTATACCCCGAATCTAAATATGTGATCATATAAGCAACTACCACTTGACAAAATCACCCTAAAAGTGCTAAATGTTGAGGTACTAGTCAACCCTAGGATGACTAACTCTGCAGAAGGCGACCGACATCATCAAAGAAGGCTTATACTATCGAAAAAGGTTTTACCCCTCCTCCCCCTCCCCTAAAAAAAGAACAAAAAAAAGAAAAAAAATAAAAGAAAACTCTAACCTCTCCAAAAGCTAAAGCTCAGGGTAAAGGGTCAACTCTAGGATGACTAAAATCACGATGAAAGTTAATACATGATACATAGTCTCTATTGATTTTATCTACATCATTTTATAAAAATTTCAATTCACCTTAAAAAATGGTACTTTTAAGTTTGGGTAGGATACAATTTAGACCTAAATAAAACACACTATTAGGATGGGTTTGATACAAATTTTTTTAGCAGTGATAATGTTCGTATTTATTTAGCAGTGCAAAATGTTATATTTGTTTCATAATGGAAAGATTCAAGAGATGAAGAAGATATATTTTATAGTTGAATAAGATGCAGTTTACAATTAAATAAGATACACTCTTTTAAAACGTGCAATGGTACATCTGAATAGTGTAAAATGTTAAGTTTGTTGAAACACACCCACGCTAAATCTTATATAGAAAACATGAATTTTTTTTAATAATGGTAATATATATAATTGAATAAGGAGTGTTTTTACAAAATGAGATATATAGGACCCTATATATCAGATACTAAAAGATGTACAAAAACACCTATAGAGGATATACAAAAATTCCCTAGCATTTACACAAGGAGGCAGGGCACCAACTAAGATTCCCATCCCTCTATGATTCTTCTGAGCATAGTACTGTGTCCAACCAATGACACTCTTTGCTGGATTGGCCCATCTTTGTCCACATGACAACTTTCGTGGCGGTTTTGATGTCTGAGACAATATGTGCAGGGTCTTTAGATTGGTTCGCCATTGCCCGTTTGCATCACTCTACCCATATGTGGTAAAAGCATTAGCAATAGCTGCCCGCTTCACCAGATCAATCGGCCTGTTCCTCTTGCAGTAGCGGGATATCCAAAAGGCGCAGCTGCAGAGGCTTGTTTTGTTGGTTGGGATCCTCAGCCAATCACAAATAGTCCACCATATCCTGTTAGAGAATCTGCATTGAAAAAATAGATGGTGGCTAGTCTCTTGAGCACGCTCACAGAGCCAGCATTGGTTAGTAAGACAAATGCCCCATGATTGGAGCCTATCACAAGTTTTCAATCTTCCTCTAAGAGTAACCCATAAAATGAATTTAGCTTTGGGGGTTGACCACTTTTTCCAACAAATGTTGTACCATGTAAAGGCCTAGAGGGGAGATAAACATCTTTATTGAGTGAGCTAACACGAGGATTTTATGGGTGAGATAGGAGCATGGAGGTGGCGTCCTCCATGGATCCACATTGATAGGTCCACCAAATTCTGGTGTGGAGGATTGATTTCCAAATCCAAGGGTTGTTTCCCTTAGCGACCGTTGTCCAAACATTTTGGGTGGCTAAATACTGGTTGTGGATCCAACCGCTTTGGGTCCCTGGTGATGAAGGAGATATTTTTAAGCAAGAAACACATGTTCCATTTGTAAATGCTTTAAGCCCAAGACCCCCATGTCTCTTAGGACCCGTGATTGTTTTCCAAGCCACAGGGGGAGTAGAATTCCTGTCGGTCTCGCCAAACCAGAGGTAGGAGCAGAAATGTCTAATGATTGTGTTGATAACATTCTTTGGGATGGAGATGCATGATGCCCAAAAACCCACAATGCCAAAAAGCGTGATTTGGATTAGGGCGAGTCTACCCGCAAAGGAAAGGGAATTTCCAGCCCAAGAGGAAATGGTCTTACGGATGCTATCAATTAGAGGATTGAAGTCAGTAGTCCTAGGTTTCTTTGTGGTTATTGGGATACCCAGATAGCGGAAGGGGAAGGATCCGTGGTTGAACCCAGTAGATCGAAGAATATCATCAGTTTGAGAAGGGCTAGTTCCACCAAGAAAGATATCTGATTTAGAGGGGTTGAGTGTTAGGCCAAAAGCCTCCAAGAAAAGTTTGATTTTGTTGAGCATAAGAGATATGGAGTTACGGTCTCCTCTACAGAATAAGTGGGTGTCGTCCGTGAAGAAAATATGGGATAAGCGGAGATATTTACAAGATGGGTGGAGGTGGAAGCCGGGGGTTAGGGGTAGCTGATCAAGGAGTCGCGAGAGCATATCCATAACCATCACGAAGAGGTATGGGGATATAGGGTCTCCTTGGCGGAGGCCCCATTCTCCTTTGAAAAACCCTGTCGGGGAGCCATTAATATTGATCGAGAAGGAAGCTGTAGTGTCACATTGCATGACCCAGTTACTAAATTCCGAAGGGAAGTTTAGAAAAGAGAGGGTGTCCTGGAGGAAGCCCCAATCAACTTTGTCAAAAGCTTTCCTAATGTCCATCTTCATCATGCAATGAGGGGAGATATGAGCTCTTTGATAGTTTTTCATTAGACAAGAACAGAGCAAGATGTTATCGGAGATGAGGCGGCCTTTGATGAAGGCCCCATTGGCTTTTATTAACCAAAAAGGGCAATGTTTCTTTAAGTCTGACCGCAAGGATTTTGCTGATGATTTTGTACAGGGTATTACAACATGAGATGGGTCTAAAGTTCCCAGGAGTAGAGGCGACAACTGATTTTGGGATAAGGGTGATTAGGGTGGTGTTGACCTCCCTAAGTAGTATGCCTCTCCGTGGAAGAAAGCTTTGGTCGCTAGGCAGATGTCTTCCCCAATAATATCCCATACCGCCTTGAAGAATATTGCAGTGTACCCATCCGGGCCCGGGGCTTTGTCATCGTTAATGGAAAAGAGGGCCAGCTTTATGTCTTTATTGTCTACATGACGGATTAAGGGGCTCCATATGGACTGGTCAAGAGTTCTTGTGTTTTCCAGACTGAAGTCCATGAGTGTGTAGGGGAGGGGAGTTTTAGTTCCAAGTGAGCGCTGGAAGTGAGCAATGAGACAGGTCTCAATATCTTTTGGCGTGCTTAGGACCTCACCTAGATCATTGGTTAGAGAAACAATGGAATTCTGGTTTCTTCTCGCTTTGATGGCATGGTGAAAAAAGGAAGTATTAGAGTCCGTCAACTTGAGCCATCGGGTTTTTGAAAGCTGACGGAAAAATAAGAGCTCATGATGGTTCTTAACTAAGAGTTTGCACCTTAGGGATTTTTCTTTGGCGATTAGGGTCTGGTTCCAGGGGTCATTATCCATCTTCTATTGAATTTCGCTAAGCTCATCTCTAATAATTTGGTCCTTTATCTCAAGAGAGCCGAATTCAGACTTGTGCAAAGAGGAGAGACCGAACTTTAGTCTCTGGAGAAGAGACAGCTACCCTGCGAAGGGGGTATTCCAAGCTTCTCGAACCAGGGAGAGGAATGAGGGGTCTTTGGTCCAGAAGTTTAGGAATTTAAAGCTTTTTTTTTATGGGTAGAAAGAGGGATATAGAGTGATGGTCATAGGGTTGTGATCCGATACCAGGAGAGGGAGGAAGGTGGCAAAACTAGTTGGGTAGGTTAGGATCCACTCCACATTGACAAGAAAACATGAAGTTATAATTAACAACAATATTATTTTTTACATTTTTTACATATATCTTTAAAATCTGAAATCGTCTAAAAAATTTAAGCATATATAAAGATAAGTAAAATATAATTGCTTCAATTTTCATTTTTTCTTTTTGCTCTAAATTTTGTCATATCAATCAAATATGTGCACACAAATAAGGCGGACATAAACATATACCATTACATCTACACTAACATTAAATTTATTATTGAAGTGAAAATACAATGTTTATAAATATGAAACAATTCTAGAAAAAAAATATGAAACTCATAGTTTCAATTACATATTTCTTTTAAAGTTCTATAATTAAATATTTGGGAAATTTCATGAGATACCCCTGAGATTTGAGTGAATTTTATGAAATGCCCTTGTTTCATTTTCATTACAAGATAGCCCTGATATTTCATTTTCTTTACGAGATACCCCTGAGGTTTCATTTTCATTACGAGATACTCATCCGATCAAATTCTGATATATTATATTGATAATATCCCCATTCTACGGTCACACCATATGCCCCATAAAAATTCAAATATAGAAAAAATACAAAAATAATAATTAAAGATCATACTAAAATTTGAATTCAATTTAGAAAAATGAATATTATTAAATATACCAAAACAAAAATAGTTAAATAAATGGAAATGACTAAATAATAAAGCAACAATTTAGATTGAAAAATAAACATAAATTGTTAAAGTGTTATCTAAAAAACCCTATTTAAGTAGTGTACATACATATTGGAGTGTAACTAAAACAAATAGAGAGAATAAAGAGGTATAGTTAGGAAGAAGGGAGTAAAATTAAAGGAAGATATGTAGAGAGTAAAATGCATATAGAGATCCACGTCTTCCTCTTTAATTTATTTTGCTCTTTTCTTGTCTTTTCTCTTCATATACTGTCACGATTTCTCCCTCCATTGTTATCGGTCAGTTTGAAGATTTCACAGCCAAAGACATTTCTATATTACCTTTAACCTAGGTGACATCAAGATGATTAAGCATCAATGGTGTTTGATATTTAAACTTTAGTGATGTTTGATGAATCTCCCTTTTAATTAGTTATATCACATCTAGAGCCGATCATGGTCAATATAGTCCAACCGTCCAGTCCGGCCCGCATTGTATATTAACCCAACGGGTATGGGTGGAAAAAATGACTAGGCGGGTTTGGACAAAAAAATCAGCCCGCATTTTTTTCGGGCCGGGTTATGGCTAAAAAATTTGCCCAGTTGATGGCCCGGCCCGGCCCGTTATCATAGTTACATTACATTATCAGTTTATTATATATGTTATTACATGGACATCTCATTTTATGTGCATAATGTTATAAAAAGATACAAAAAAAAGCGTGCATACTTTCCACGCTCCACTCAGCCCATGTAAGCAAGCCAACTAAACAAAGTTACAAAGCATCAAAACCCAATCGAGCTGACCATCTCTCATTTTATCTACGTTGCCTAGAAGCTGGAACATTCCATACCCGAAAAAGCTTCCAACAAAATCTAAATTCTTGCCTCTGTAGGTCCTACTCTGTTCGTCGGAAAACTCATTCAATCACCCACCTTTTCGGTCTCGTTCCTCTACATTCATCAATATATTAAGTTTCTGTTACTCCTCCCAAGTTTTTTCAAATTTCGCTTAGTCTTTTTCCTTTTTTTGTCTTTCTGTTAAGTTTTCATACTCCTCTCGATTTCTACTCCTCATTTTCGCCAAGTGAATCTGAAGCAGTGATGGTTAGAACTTTGAAGTATATTACTTGAACAAAGAACTAGAGTGAGTTTTTGAGAAACATTGGGTGCACATTAGGATTATACTATGTAAATGTCATCGATGGTTTATTGTAACTAGTTATGCTAGAGAAATAGATCATTCACTTCGCATTATATTGTAGCACTTTGGTAGTTCTAATCATGCTTGATTTTTAAGAAAACATTTCAGACAAAGAGAAAATTGAGTTAAAACTGGACCGGGCGGGCCGGGCATTGGCATAGGTAGAAAAAAACCGGGCTTGACCCGGCCCGGCCCGAATTTTTCTAAAACGGACTTGGACAAATTTATTAGGCCCGACGGGCAGAAAAATCATGATCGACCCAGCCCTAACCCGGCCCGCCCGTCCGAATGATCAGCTCTAATCACATCCAATTTTGTTTTAATATACTCAGAATGAAAATTTGCTTTTGTATTCACATACTGAATGTAAAAAATAAAGTTAAACCAAACAACAAAAATAATGATAATTCATTCTCTTTCTATTATACATAAAAAATGTTTGTGATATTCATATTAGACTTTAGAATGTTTTATGAAAATATATAAAACCTCAACCAATCGATATATGATACTTAATTCGCAACATTCCTTATACAATTAATGAGAAAATTCACGATATACCCCTGTTTTCTTTTGTAATTCACAATATACCCCTCTGATTTTTGTAATTCAACTTAAACATGCTTAAATGTTGTCCAAAATTGATGAAACTTTACATGGACGATGCTAAAGTGTTATATTTTGGTCCAATATCAAATTTGAAACCTTTTAAGCTCACATGTGACCTATGGGACCCAATGAATATGTGACTGTTCATTGGGTCCCACAGGTCACATGTGAGCTTAAAAAACTTCAAATTTGATATTGGACCAAAATATAACAGTTTAGCATCGTCCATGTAAAGTTTCATCAATTTTGGACAACATTTAAGCATGTTTAAAATTAAATTACTAAAATCACAGGGGTATATTGTGAATTACGAAAGAAAACACGGGTATCTCGTGAATTTCCCTAAAATTAATTTAGATGAATCTTTTTGAACTAAAAGATCTGATCAAGCATAGTCACACATCCCATATAAGCAATGATTCCCTTCCCACACTTTTGATGGCAAGCACCACAATGACTTTTATCATACGCCAAGTAAACACATTTCCCTTGACAACATGTCTGAGTGTACTTGCACTTCTTGCCACACTCTCCACAATTCTTCTTGTCGTACGAGAGATCCACACACTTGTTCTTGCAACATGTAGTCCTTCCAGTCGCACCATACTTGCCGGCGAGGCACACTTCTCCATCCTTATTGCAGTGACTTGCAGCTTCGTAGTATGCAGGACTTTCTCCGGCCAAGAACCGGCTCACCCCTTATTGGTATTCTGAAGATCCACAGTCGCTGGATTTTGATGCTCATTTGTTGAGAGGTTGGATCCAACTGGTGGTGCTGGTGTTGATGATGACGAGAAGGCAACCACCATCACTAAGGCAAGGACGATCGCACAAACCATCTTGATCAACATTCTCTCGTCTCAACAAAGGGACTGAACTGTTTTGTATGTAAGTGGCGTTGACACGTAGGTATTGTGGGAGACGATGACCTCTAGAGAAGAAAGAAAGGAATGATAAAGAGGGTGCTTAGCAGAGAGAATTTAGGTTTTGTTTTAATTGAAATTGGAGGTTTTGAACTGCAAACTGTGATGAAGATCTGAAGAGGGAAGAGGTTTATATACATGCATGAAAAGGGAAGAGGGGTTGACGCGCGAAAACTTAGGAGTGGTGGCGGGTGATATTTAGAGGTCAATTAATCAGGTAATAATTAAAGCTAACGGTTTAAAATTGAGCATGTTGCAAGTCACTTGGAATCGGGCGTGTGTATGTCCGGTTTGACACGTATATAAAGGGAACTATTATCAGTATTATATTTGTGTACGTAGTGCATGAGAAGAACTCACGACATATTAGTTCATTAATTTCAGGCGAGGAACTCTGTACACGGTTGCTAGATCTCTGATCAATGGTTTGACTTTAAATGGCTTGTGTTAACTTCAACTAAGTCAACTCGATCCACGTACACAGTTTTAATATAAAAGTTGTTTGGAAACCAGCTAAAAGCGAGATGCGAGCCTTTCTTGCAAAAGATACAATGCAAAAGAGAAAAAAACCCAAAGGTAGCATCACTTGTGATTATCAACGTATTAATTTGCTAGTAAAATAGAAAAATTCAATGTTACCGATCAAGTATATTTATAAGTATTTTGCTTGTGGCTAAAATGTATGGATGAATAAATAAAATTCATTAGTAATTACTGTAGAAAATTAAAGTCTATCAGTAACTTAATTCAAATAACACTACTATATTATGTAGAAGTTTGATAAGATCAACCAAGGCAACTAAAAACTTGCCTCCAAAATGAAATCAAAGGAGGCAAGAATAACAGTCGCCTCTGTTGGTGAGATCAATAGAGGCGACCTAAATGTTGACTCCATTGATTAGATCAATAGAGGCGAGTAACTAACGTTGCCTCCCTTGTACATTCTCTAGAATCATCAACAGAGGCAACATACGCAGCTCAGTTGCTTTGTATATTTTGGAGCAACGTTTTTGGTCACCTCGATTGATGTATTTACGGAGGCAAGGAACTATTGGTCGCCTCCCTTGTACATTCTCATGAATCATCAATAGAGGCAACATACTTGGGTCGCCTCAGGTGCTATGTATAATTTGGACCATTTTATGGAGGCAAGCTTGTTGGTCGCCTCGGTTGTCCTCTCACGACTTATCTACGGAGGCAAGCTACCTTGTCGCCTCAGTAGTATTTATATTTAAATCTCCCACTTTCTTCTTTTCACCAAATTTTTAACTCTCAGTAACTAAAATGTCGATAGTTATACTTAACAAAACAGTTAACATTTTTAACTCCTCAGCAACTCTCTCTCGTTCATCCACCGTCCTCCTCCTTGCATTTCTCTCTCGTTCATCCACCATCACCCTACTGCAAACCCAAACATTGAAGAGATAGCTTCATTCAACACAAACAGAGAAGACGACAGTCCTCCCTTTCCCCTATTGCTCGGCGAGCGTCTCTCATCGTAGACATCTACCAGTGAGTTCTTGTAGACCGAATTTGATTTCTCACTCAAACCTAACCATTCTCAAAATCCTAGTCTCAATTTAACCTAAGCTTCGCTAATAAGTTTGAGATTAAGGTTCCATTACATATTCAATTTAACCTTAAATTCTATGCAAATCTCCCCTGGTAGCTAGCAGACTGTTGAAAAGGCGAAGAATAGAACCAAAATCAGCGCCGAAAAGTATAGTAAAACCATAAGCTTCTCTATGTGTGGCACATGTTGATTTCTCCTGTAACATTTAGCTAATGTATGGTTGTTCGAACCCCCGCCCCCTAGATATGCTCTTGGGAGTTATGCGCCCCCAAAGCCAAGAAGAGATAATTGCACAGTAGGATTTTGATACCTGTAGGTATTCATGTGTATAATATTTCTCCTACCGTCAAACTTGGTTCGTATTACTGTTTGAAAGAAAACCTATGCTTTGCGATCTGTTTCATCAGCTACTGCTTGTTACGTACTGACTTTTGGTTCTTCTAGTTATGCTTTGTGCTCAATGTAGAATATGGTTATCAAGAAAAACATAAAGTTATGGTACCTCTATGAGATTTGCAGACTTGGATTGCACAATTATTATGCCCTTAAATTTTCTTATAGCTTCTGTATGGGAGTTATGCTAATGGCGGAATCCATATATGACTTAAGGAGTGGGTGGTGTATAATGCGTTCACAACTTAATGTCTCCCACTAACCTCATGAACGTGTAGTTGATGTGGCTACGTTGAGTTGTGTTGAAAACATTAGCAATCAGAATTTTCACTTGCTGATTTCAGTTTCCTACTTTGCAAATTTTTATTAACGTAACCCTGTAATTGATGTGGCTATGTTGAGCTGTGCTTGAAAAGACCAGTGAGCTTAATTATCGCTTCTTGATTTCAGTTTCTAATGTGCAAATACTTACAACGTGCCTGGTCAAATACTCGTCCAACAATAGTGATAATCTCTAATTCTGTGTACATCTACAGATGGTTATTCTAGAAGTTCATCCTGAGTACCTAATGAGTCTAATGTTACAGATTTTAATATCTGGCAGAATACACTTGTATCTAAGTGTTCATATTTTTAGAATTTAGCTAAGGTATTGCATGTAATGTCTATTGATGCACCTAATTAATGATAGTTGTTTGCTAATTTACGAGTTGATGGTATATGGTTGTTTAACTATTCACATATTTGACCATCTCAACATATTTATCTTACACAGATATGCCTAGAGGAACGGATACTATTTTTTATGCTTGTGTGGAAACGTGCAGTTCTGTAAATCATTCATGTGTTTTCTGTTTATACTACTTTTTTGTCAAAGCTACAGCCTGACTAGTATGTTACAGTACAAGTTATATCAACTAACTTCTAACAATAGCAGTAATTCCCTTCAGGTATGCTAAGTAAAGAAGGTTTCCTTAAGCACCTACTTCTAATCGTATAATCATCACTATCTAAACTATCATCATCATCACTGCTGTTTACTAACTCTACTTCTTGCTTCTTCGTCTCTAACTTAGCAGCACTCATACTTCCGTCCATTGACACCAGTCCATTCTCAATCATCTTCCTTAGCTCTGTCTTTGTGATGACAAGATTAATAATTCCAAAACTTTCAATCCGTGCGCCTACTTTTTTTTCTGTCGACGTTGCTTCTTGTTCTTCCTCTGCCACTTGTTGTTGCTTCGACTCTGCAGGGATTGAAAAACTCACCTTCTTCTTGACTGGTTTCTTTTGTGTTGCAACTTTGACAGGAATAAGATGGTACAGACGATCGGTGAGTAAATCAGTGTGGGGGTATAAATGATTTGATCCAGGGATGAGAGTATCTGAAATCCTATGCCCTTTGAACTCTAATAAAACCTGGAATACTTTCACAGGTGGTTCGTATTCCAACACTTTCCCGTCCATTTTCATCACTCTAACAGTTTTTTCTAGGCCCCTTTTTATCTGTTTGTGTTAGCCTTATGAAGACAGATAGGAAGTACTATGGTGAGTGGGAAAAAGTGAAACTTTATTCTTAGTTGCTGAAGATATTAAGTTCCTTTGTGAATGTTTCCTGTGTGAATGCAGCAACTGTCGTGAAGATATTAAGTTCCTGTGTAAATGCTGTTTATTTTTAGTTTTCAATCTATCAAACCTCATTTTGTAGTTATCATTTTAGATTTTATACTTTGATTTAGCTCGTTTTCGTTTTGTCCTCGCTTCAACATTATTGAAAAAAGATACTCAGTTTGATACAGTTGCAAATGTATGATGTCATTTACATAGAAATGTTTTTAATGATTTCTTACTACTTTTTACTGATGATACTTGGTGCAAGTTGGAAACAAAATTCAAATGTTGCTATTATATTTTTGTCTAAACTTTTGTCATGCATCGTAATTCCACATCTTTTTCCATATTGCAGGTTGAAACAGTTGCTCAGTTTGGAGTTATTTTCCTTCTATTTGCACTAGGCTTGGAGTTTTCCACAACAAAGGTCAGGTGATTTTGTACACTGAACAGGGACGTCCAACAACTATAGACACTGTTCTTATGTGATTAACATCTTATACTAGGCTTATCTCAGAAGTGTCGTCCTTACTTGATCTGTAAATCCTTTGGTCTGTTTGGAGCTTCGTGTTGTTAGATCTGTAGCCATTCTTGGAGGCGTACTTCAGATTCTCCTTTTCATGTGCTGCTGTGCAACCATTGTTTCGGTATGTGTTGACTTGAAAGTTTCACAGTTAATATTTTGAGTATCATTTTGCTGTTTGGCTAAAAAGGAATTGGGTTTTTAATGCACATCTGATATTACGGGTACTCCCTTGCATTATCTTGTGCTACATGTTGGAAGCTCTTTTCATGACAACAAAAGTGTTAATGAAATTGCATACCTTGATCAATAAGAGAGATGGTGGTGGTTCTCACTAGTTGTCCAACATCATTATAAATTTGTCAAATTTTTTTGCTATGTACTTGTAAATGTATATTTACCAAAGGTTTTTGATGTGGCAAAATCCCCAAACCAAGGCTGCCTATATTATCTCAACAACCTCTACAGTCAGCAGCTTTGAGTAGAAGATCTTAACAGAATATTTACTTAATAATAAGAAGAAGTAAAATCAGAGGCACCAGCATTATACTAGGAAACAGTTAGAGTTTTAGGATCTTGTATTTTGTATTAATATTGGTTTTAGATAAAGATTGTTTGTAGATATTTAGGAGGTTGTTATCTGCCTCCAAGTAGTATAAATGTACAGCAAAAACATCAGAAAAGGTAGAGCTTCTACCGTAAAAAGAGAGTCTTGAGAGAGAAGAGAGTTTTTGATAGTAATCAACGTTTTTGTCTAGAAGTAGACGTGAGAGTGATTGTTCAAAGTGTTGAACAGATCAGGTGAGGAGTTTTCAAGTTATCAATAATAAGATTGATAGCGGAGTTTTTCTTCTAAACACTTTCTGTCTCGTTTCTCGTTTCTGCTCTCTGTCAGTCTTGTACTGAGGCTTCTGATTTTATACTTTACGAACTTACAAGTGGTATCAGAGCAGGTTTACCCAATATAGAGGTTAACACTTCTGGGTAGATCGTGAAAGATGAGTTCGTATTATGTAAAAGCACCAAGGTTGACAAAATTCAATTATTCCAAGTGGTGCGAACAGATGGAAGCGCAGTTGATGTTGATGTCCAGGATTACAAGGTTTGGAAGGTGGTGGCGCAAGGTGATTACAAACCTACTATGGTTGTTGAAGGTGTGAAACAGACCAAACCTGAGGATCAATGGACGGAAGCCGATGAAAATCTTTTAAGCAAAAATAAACAAGCTCTTCGCATTCTTGTCTCCTCCTTGTCCGACGAAGATCAAGGAAGAGTCTTGGGTATAAGAACGGCAAAAGAAGTATGGGACTTCTTGAAGATTGCTTATCAAGGAACGGAATTAATCCGCAAAGCCAAGGAGAAATAGTTTCAACGAGATTTTAACAACTTTAAAATGTCAGAGGGCGCGAGTCTAGCACTGACGGTGGAAAGGTTCAATCAAGTGCTTATGGAACTCAAAACGGGGTTGGGGTAACTCTTTCTAATGAGACTATTAATGAAAGATTTCTTGATTCACTAACCAAAGATTGGCTTAACTATACATCACTTCTTGAGAGAAAATGAAAGAATTATCATCTATGTCATTTGAAGAATTGTGTTCAGATTTGATGGTTCATGAAAGCAAGATGGAGGAACAAAATCTAGTGGTGCACAAGGATCTTGCACTAAAGGCAAAGATTAACGTAGAGACACCATATTGGGAGTATGATGATGACATGGAGAATGAGATCACTATGCTAGCACAAGGACTGAAGCGTATTCTTAGTCGAAAACGTGGAGGTCACCACGGTGAAAATTCTAAACGTGAGTATAATACCAGCAAGCATGAATGTTTCTGATGTCACAAAATAGGACATTTGATAAAGGATTGTCCTTTACCATCAAAACCTCCACAACATTGAGGATGTGAGTCACGCATGGAAGCAGCCGTATGGGATGAGAGTGATACTGAATCAGATGGCATAGAAAGCAATGCAGCACATTATTGCATGACTGCAATCCATCGGTCTCATACTGACACTGCCAAATATGATGA
>JAIOTZ010001018.1:0-40796 GCA_023374045.1 Limonium bicolor
TAAAAACTATAGGTTATAAATTAAAGGGAATTAAAGTATCATACAACATGATATTAGTATATGGCATAACATTACATAATGTTATGTGGTCAAAATAGAATTTAAATAAATTCAAGGGCTGTACCGAATTAACAAGAGTTGGAAAATGAATTTTAGACTAAGGCCTATAATGTTTTAAATGTTATAACGATTGTATGGTTTAGATGGAATTAATATAAGTAAGGATATTCACATAAAATAATGTGACGAACTATAAATAAATGGGATTTAAAACTAAGGTGTTTATGGAATAAACCTTAGGAGTTGTAATTATAACAATAAAATGTTACTCATGTTAGGATAATAATCTTAATATAAGTTGTATAATGTAATACAACTAATGGGGATAATCATCTAATAAAAGATGATAAAAAGTAACATAAAATATAAGAGTTTATTAAACTCATGGGAATTACCTACGTGGTAAATATATACATACACAAGAAAAATGTATATAAGGATGGATATATATTATGGTTGGAAACCATATAATATAATGGTGGTGGTTTTTAAAAAATAGTTACAAACCATAAGTTATGAGTTTTGGACGCAAATATTATTGCTAAAGATAAATGGATTATAATACATTGTATTATAATGGATGGTGGGAGAATGATACAATATGAAAAAGAATAATAATATAATCATGCATGCATACATGCAACTATGGGTTACGTACCTAAACTAGATGGTGGATAAGATTAAAAAGGAATACAACGAATTAAACTTAATAGTTGAAATGTTATGACGTACGAGTTTTATGTAACAAAGCCGACTGTTTTAGAGAAACCCGTAACAATAACTGTAAAAAACAGGGGTGAACTGTCGGGATTACTTGTTATTCGGACATACCGGATATAGTTAGTTATGGAGACGACTTATAGTTTTATCCATTTAGAGTATACTTCTGACAAGACGCTTGATGAGCTAGTGGACTACACGGAGCGTAGGATCTTGCTGATTCATATCCACTGTAATACGATCAGGGTGAACGGTATGTAAAGGGTTGATCTGAGTTGTCCTAAGGAAGCTCCTTGGGCTCGGATTTGGTTGATATAACTTGTGTGTTATGTTTGTGGATACATGTAGTGATTAAGTGTTACTGCATTATTTATTTATGCACGAGCGTCCTACGGGACTAACACTACGTCGACTATAGATCGACTTATATAACATACATATACGTTATTGTGATGACATGACGGTTAATTGATATAATAGCATAGTATTATATTAATTAGATGGTAACCTAAGTAAAATACTTAGGGACGAGTCACGACATTGTCGGTCCTAGAGCAAGGATCTCGAACATGATATAAACCTAGATTACTTCTAGGTATGCGTGAGACCCATTGGGCAGCTAATTAATAATTATTCTCCATAAGACTAAGAGCAGATCTTAAACATTATGAGAGAGAGATGGTATGAGTTGAGGTGAGGAATCCCGGTAGTTTACGAACTACTTGGTTGCGCATTTGTGATCACTGAGGGGTTTCCTAATTGGATTCCGCTCCAGGTTATACCCAACGAGCCCAAACTGGATCGTGGGTCAGGTGGCTACGGCCTTTATATGGACGTCTTACGAGACATAAGAGAGTCAGGGGCCTCCGGACCTCTGGCGAAATGAGCACCTTTGTGTGTACGGGAGGACTACTGTCCATGGTGAGGATATCGGGTTGTCCTAACATGACGCCCAACTGGTATTAATTAAACATGGTTGGATGGAGCCTACAAGGCTAAGGTAAATTAAATATGAAAACTGTACGCCACGGCGAATGTACATTGTACATATGGATGGGGCCTTGAAGGCCAAATTAAAATTAATTAATAAAGGATGGCATACGCTACGGCGATTGTACATTGTACATTATATTGTTATTACTCGATACGTTCGATATACAAATGTTGTTTGTGATATTAAATGAATATTTGGATTGGATGGATGCTTAAATGTTTGTGAATATTTGGATTGATGATTATGTATATTATACATGTTTATTACAGTGTTGATTATAACTGTAAAATGGTAAAGCATGAAACCAATCTAATAATAAGATGGTTAAAATGACAAGTGACCAATAGGGTCCAGGGTAAAACGGTTCCAAGGTACCTGGAAAATAAAAACGGAGCCCCTAGGGGCTCAGCAATTGCTGCATATGAAATTCGCATACCCGCGTGCTAACGGGGGTACGCCGACTACTTTGTCGAGAGCATGGGATTCATTTTGATACAATCAACATGCAAAATAGTAATACATTATATATGTACACTAGCACAAGTATTCAACATTCAACATGGAATACAATTCCTAACTAACACATCAAGGAGGTTAGTTCATATCAACTTACTCTTAGGCCTTGAGGTTTCTACCTCACTAATGCCTTAGTCAATTATTCATTGTCTTACCCATTCTCTTGGGTTGCTCTTACTCAAGATCTCTTATCCCCAATTTCAATTCAACTTTACACTACTCAATCTCAGTCCTCAACTCTTGAGTTCTCAATTATCAAATTCTCAAAGGGTATCTTTTAAGTCATTACCCATGACCTCCGGGCAGAGTCATACACAAGACTCACCACCGGGCTTTCAAATACAAGTCTTACTTCCCCGGTTTTGACCCTACTCTGGGTCTAGCATGGTGGGAAGGTTCGACTAACAAACGGAACTACACACTTAGCTCCTCAAATTCTCAAACGTCCGTTTCTCTACCGGACTACTCAAATTCCTAAAACTCCTCTCTCGGAGTTATTTCATAATCTCGTAGATTAGCCTAGAAGTATCTCTCTCAATATCATCTATTAGCTTAGGGAATTTCTCAATGTCTAGCATTCTCAGATTTATGGTTTTACCCAACTTATCAAATACTTATATGTTCGGGACATTTTCTCATATTGGTCAGTTCCTCATATTGTAGGTCGACTATTTCTCTAAGGGAGTTTGATGGTCCCTTATCATTCTTTTACTTCTCTCAAGTGTTCGTATCTTGAACTATCATCATCCTCTAAATAGAGGTTCATTAGAGGTCCATTACATATTAACACTACTATTTGTTTTGTGGATTATTTCAATTCGGTTCTCTAACCGTTATCGGGAGTCTACTAGTCCCGTACCTCTCTCTCGCGTTCTAGTGAGTTCGTAGGTTGTATTATCGTTTCTTGGTTCGATAGTTTATTTTTGTGTGTTTCCACATTTTTGTTGTTTCGAGAAACGACTCTTTCTACGAGTCACTAACCAACCATTACTCAACTATGAGTCGGTCTATATCACTAGGTTAGACCACAATCATACAAGAGTGGTTAGTACACACATCATGCATCAAGATATACATTCAAGCAATAGAACATTTTTTCATGCTTTTATCTTGATTAAGCTGGCACACAAGCACACAAATCAGTGTAGCACGGTTAGCATACAGGGCATGAGAAAATCATACCTTTCACCATGGATTAACTTTACCATGTCACCTTACACTCCTCGGGTTGTTCTCGTACCACTGATAACATTTCAAGTGGTTCCATTAATATCAAGATATTACGGTATATAAAACTAATACTCCCGTAATTAACCCTGTTACCCCGTTACCTTAGGTTTACTTAAGTCTTCAATTTTCTCAATCACTTCCCAACTCGTTATTTAGGTCTTAGGTGCATATTTTCCTTACCATCATTACACTCCCAATGGCATACTACTAATGCCATTTTTTTACCCGACCGACACAACACTTTGACTCGACCGACCCAACCCCTTGGGTCGGTCGAAGTCTGTAGGTCACTGGTTCGGGAACTTCAACTCAACCGACCCACTTCTCTGTCCCGACACATCCAACCCCTCTGGGTCGTTCGAAGTCAGTAAGCACTCAGTTTGGACATTTTAACTCGACCGACCCAGCCACGGGTCGTTCCTTTGGGTCAGTCGGAGCCAGTTTACTCCTTTTGCCTTTGTTTCAACTCCATTCCTTTACCCATTTCTTCCTCAACCTTTTCCTAATCATTCCACATGTTTCCTAACATGTTTGAGCTCCCTAAAATATTCTTTAATCATGCACTAAACCTCCTCAACTCATTGGTCAAATTCATACCCAATCCGTTCTAGAATGTACCCTCTGTGATTTTCTATCTGATCTCTGTCATGTAAGGGTCGCTCAACTGAGCCTCTCGCACCTCATCAACCAAGCTAGAAGAGGCGGGTAGCAAATGGAGTGAGTGTGCTCGACGGTTCAGGGCATCGGCTACAATGTTTGTGTTCCCTTCTTTATACTGAAGGTCGATGTCGTAATCAGATAGGAATTCCATCCACCTTCTTTGTCTCAAATTCAATTCGTTCTGTGTGAAGACGTACTGCAGGCTCTTTTGATCAGAATAAATGGTGATGCTTACCCCGTATAGACAATGTCGCCATATCTTCAATGCGAAGACAATGGCTCCAAGCTCTAAGTCGTGAGTCGGGTAATTATCCTCATGTTTCTTCAGCTGGTAGGAGGCGTAAGCTACTACCTTATCATGTTGCATGAGTACGCATCCCATGCCTTTACCAGACGCATCATAATATACCTGAATCCCTCTATGCCCCTAGGAGAGTGAGAACGGGCGCTGAGGTCAACGTGTCTTTCAAGCTCTGAAAGGATTTCTCACAGTCGTCAGTCCATTCAAATGGTGCATCCTTCTTCATCAATGTCGTCATGGACTTTGCGAATTTAGAAAAGTATTTCACAAATCTTCAGTAATAACCGGCTAGACCAAGAAAGCTCTGGACGTCGGTAACAGTCTTAGGTCTAGGCCATGATCGTACAGCTTCAATTTTAGCCGGATCTACTATGATATCCACGCTCGAGATAACATGACCAAGGAATGATACCTGATCAAGCCAAAACTCGCATTTGGAGAACTTTGCATACAGCTAATTCTCGCGCAGTGTCTCAAGTACTTTTCTCAGGTGGTTTTCATGCTCTTCCGTTGACTTTGAATACACAAGTATATCATCAATGAAGACTACTACTGAAGTGTCCAACTGCTCACTGAACAGACGGATCATCAGATCCATGAACTTGGCTGGTGCGTTCGACAAACCGAATGGCATCATCGTGAATTCGTAATGGCCATATCTCGTACGGAATGCCATCTTCTCAATATCTTGCTCTCGGATGGCAATCTGATGATACCCGGATCGGAGGTCAATCTTAGAAAAGACTGAAGCTCCCTTTAACTGATCGAACAGGTCGTCGATGCGTGGCAATGGGTATTTATTCTTTACAATGACCGTATTCAGTTCGCGGTAATTGATGTAGAGGCAGAGGCTACTGTCCTTCTTCTTCACGAAGAGGACCGGTGCTCCCCAGGGTGATACGCTTGTGTGTATAAACCCTTTGTCCAGTAGATCACGTAACTGATCCTTAAGTTCTGTCATTTCGGCCGGTGCCATACGGTATGGTGCCCTAGCAATGGGACAAGTACCAGGTACGAGGTCAATCTCAAACTCTACTATTCTTGGCGGTGGCATACTAGGTAATTCTTTTGGGAACACATCGAGAAATTCTAATACAACTGGCACCTCGGTGCTGAATTCTAGAGCTCTCTCTAGATCTTGCACATAGCACAAATACACATCGTGCCCTATTCTGAGCTCCCGGTACATAGCCATAGCGGAGATGATCATAGTCAAAGGCTCTCTAGGCCTCTAGCGGTATGAAACAGTAACCCCAGATGGGCTCTTGAGAAGCAGTCTATGCTTGGTGCAGAGGATTCACCCCTTGTGCTGCTCTAACCAATTCATCCCAACTATCAAGTCGAATCCCAATCCGTTGAATTCGATGAAGGAGATGGGGAATTCTTCACCCTTGATTCGGATACTGGCAGCTTAGTAATACTTAGTACATCTTACTCGCTCCTTCGACGGGAGCGTAACCAGGAAGTCCGGCAGCTCATCTGCGTCTAGCCCCAACCTCTTCGCAAATGATGGCTAAACAAAGGTATGAGAGGCGCCGTAGTCGAATAATATTGAGGCATCAATGCCATTCACCGGAAAGGAACCCGTGATAATAGTGCCTCTCTTGTCGGCTTATGTCTCAGTGAGAATTTTTAGGGTACCTTCCGTACCGAGTGCACAACCTAATGATTGATAAATTTTTATAAGAACCGATGGTATAGCGCAAGTGGAATTTAATAACCAACACTACTTTTATTAATAAACCATCCACCATACATGTTGTGTCTCTAATACACATTACTAATGCATTGCGTGGCATTACAAGATTAATACTTTCTAAAGGTAAGGTTCAGGCGTCTTGGTTTCATGTGTGTGGCATTGATTATTGCCGATGGTGCCGTATTCAACTTGATCTTCTTGATACCGTGATACTGCAACCTTGATTTTCCTCCCAAGATTAAGACATTTCCTGATCTCAATACCATTTTCTCTACGAGGTCCACACTCTTCTGCTCGCTATACAAAAATACCGCATCATCACCAATGGACCAAGACACTACGGGCACTCCTTGTTCAAGAGATTCTATTGTCTCGTCCTTATCTTGGTGTAACTTAAGTTATCCTTCTTTCTCATAGAAGTTGACGATACAAAGATCTTCTTCAAGTGCAGGGATTGGATCATCTTCACATTGTTGTGCAATTTCTACAGCTTGTGTAACATGCATCTAAAATTTGGTGCATATTGCTGGCGGTGTCGCTCTGTCTTACGTTCGCATCTTCTGGTATGTCTTGGTATAAGGGTTCCAATCCTTTCCCAAGCACATCATTTTTAGCTTCATCTTCGCTCCACCGGTAAATTTAGGTGTGTAAAATCCTCTTGTACCCGCTCCTAGCTGGTTGCAACGTCGTATGATGGCAATTTGTTCTCCGGGTGTCAGTTATCCTTTTAATAGAATCATACCTGGTCGGATAACCTGACACTGCTCATTGGTGAAGTGGTGAGTGGTGATGTTGGCTTCTTCATGGTTTGGGTTTGAAGGTATTGGATAGCAGATATTAAATCTCCCTATGGTTGTAAATTTCATCTAACGTGAGTTCTAGTTTCAACTAGTTCATTTCATGCTTAAATTCATACTTTAAGTGCTTACGCATTCATGCATTCACTCGAACAGGTAATTCAATACTTTAGACATGCTCTTCAAGGATTAAAGGTAATAGCTAGTACCTAAGCCGGACTTCATACCGGTTCCATCACGATCAATGATGTGCAAGGTTGGCTGCCTCTATGGTGCGCCCTTCTGAGCACCTCGGGACCCCTGTCCCTGCGAGGTCTACTGGGCCTGAGCATCGCCAAATGTAACCTCCTAGCCTTCGCGCTGCTTGTAGCCCTGATAGTTACCCTTGGGCTTCGAGTTGTTAGGGCATTCATTCGCACGGTGCCCTAGTTTCTGGTAGTTGTAGCAACGTATTTCTCTTCCTTGGAAATCGGTGTCGGGGTGATCCTTGTTGTAATGTCGGCAGACATAGTTGCGGCCATCACTTTGGTTCTTACTATAGCCAGAACCAGAACCTGTAGCTTTGAAGTTAGCAAGGTTCGGCATATTTACACTAATTCACATGCATACTAATTCAGTTTCGGGTTCTTACCCTTGTAAGGCTAAGACCTCAGTGGCTTTATTGCCACCGGCGCAGTGTAGGCGAGCTGCAACGGCTCAGCTGCCTTTCCCATCTCAGCATGGGCACTGCTATATCCCGGGGTATTCTTCTGATGCTGCTGGGTAAATTTCCTCTTCCTCTTCTTCCAATTCTTACCCTGCACTAGTACAAAACAGACCTACCGCAGCGCCCCTATTGCAGCGGTTGTAAGAGGAACCGCTGAAATAGGTTGTTTTAAAATTTTCGTGTCACCTACCGCAGCGGTTCCTAGCTAATAACCTCTGCGGTAGGTGACGTGAAAAATTTAAAACATCCTATTTCAGCGGTTCCTCTTACAACCGCTGCAATAGGGGCGCCGCGGTAGGTAGGTTGATTTTTTTTAAAAAAAATCCAGCTTATTCTTTTTAAAAATTTCACTATCCCGGTTTTTTTAAGTCTATTGTAGCGGTTGTTAGCTAGGAACAGCTGTAGTAGGTAGGTCGATTTTTTAAAAAAATCCCGCTTATTCTTTTAAAAATTTCACTATCCCGCTTTTTTAAAAGCCTATTGCAACGGTTGTTAACTAGGAACCGCTGCAGTAGGTAGGTCAATTTTTTTAAAAAAAAAAATCCCGTTTATTCTTTTAAAAAATTTCACTATCCCGCTTTTTTTAAGCCTATTGCAGCGGTTGTTAGCTAGGAACCGCTGCAATAGGTAGGTCGATTTTTTCAAAAAAAAAATCCCGCTTATACTTTTAAAAAATTTCACTATCCCACTTTTTTAAGCCTATTGCAGCGGTTGTTAGCTAGGAACCCCTACAATAGGTAGGTCGATTTTTTCAAAAAAAAAAATCCCGCTTATACTTTTAAAAAATTTCACTATCCCGCTTTTTTTAAGCCTATTGCAGCGGTTGTTAGCTAAGAATCGCAGCAATAGACTTTTTGCTTTATTATAAAAGTTTCTTCTCTTCTTCTGGCGACGCTCTGCGCTCTCTTCTTCTGGCGATGCTCTGCGCTCTCTTCTTCTCTTCACTCACGGTCAATGGCGATTAAGGTATGCATGCTCTGCGCTCTCTTCTTTTTTTCACTCATTGATTCTTCTTCTCTTCCCTCATGGTAATATACTCAAACTTATCTCTGTACTTCGGTAATTTTGCAAGCCTAACTGGTGAATAAGAACATATATGTTTTCTGCCTTTTTCTCTTCTCATATTTGCACCTCTTTCACTGTAATTTTGTAACTCTGATTGGTGAACAAGGAACAAGGGTTATGCCTATGTATTCTCTTCTTACGGTAATTTTGCAACAGGTTTGGTGAAAAAGAAAAATGTTGTGCGCCTCTTCCACTATATATATGAACGGTAATTTTGTAACTTGATTAGGCGAACAAGGAACACGTTTTGCGCCATCTGAGAAGAGAAATAGTGAACTGGCGGAGCAGCTGCGCGAGGAAGAAGATGAAGCAGCTAATTTTTTTTCCAAAAAAAGAATACCTATGGCAGCGTTTCCTAGCTAACAACCGCTGCAATAGGTGTGTTTTTTTTGTCCTGACGCCCACCTATGGCAGCGGTTCCTAGGTAATAACCGCTGCAATAGGTTTGTTTTTTTTGTCCTAAATCCCACCTATGGCAGCGGTTGTTAGCTAGGAACCGCTGCCATAGGTAACCTACTGCAGCGGTTCAACAACCGCTGAGGTAGGGTCGAGACCCTATCGCAGCACACCTCGTTACAGCGGTTCTAGAACCGCTGCGACAGACCCAAAACAACCGCTGTGATAGGTCTGTTTTGTACTAGTGCTGGTTTTGCTCCTCAGAGCTGGTGTTCTTCTTATTTGCTTTGCGCTTAAGCGCTTGCTCTTCATCCCTCAGCTGGCATGTGATCTCGACACGAGATGCAACATGATAGCACTCCTGGAGTCACTAGGCATTAGCTAACATTCTTTGCATACAAAGGATTAGTTCACATAGACTACGGCACTAAGGGTTTAAAACGTTGTTTACCTGAAGTGAGGTAAACCTCGTGTACCCCATGCCATACCGGAGGCGATGGCTCAATCCACTGTAGAAGCGGCTGACCAAGACTTGGCCGATATACCCAAGATCAGGTAGCAGTCTGAGGATGGAAGTGAAAGTACGGTAGTATTCATCAACCGTCATCTTCTCCATCATTTTTAGGGCGTCGAGCTCCATACGCTTCTTTGTCTTGACATGCTCGGGGTAGTACTTAGATCGGAGAAGGGCGGTGAAGGCTTACCAGTCAAATGTGGGGTCGGCAACGTGCTCGGCCTTAACGAGCTTCCACCAATCCATAGCCGCGTCCTTGAGGTAGTACGCAGCTATCCTCACCCTCACTCCAGGAGGAGCCTCGAGGGTCTTGAAAGCAGTCTCCATCTCGGAGATATAGGCTTCAAGTTTGGCGGGGTCGCTCTCGCCTCTCAAGCTTGGAGGTCGAAGGTTGGTGACGCTTTTTACCCAATTGGTTTCTCGGGGTTGAGGTGGGTCGGGTTTTTGCTGCTGGTTTTGTAGTACTTGCTACTGGGTTGCAGTCATTAATTGGGGCAGCAGCTGTGCCACAGTGGCGGCGACGATCTCGGTGACCGTCTGTGCACCAGGCTCATCATCAACCTGCTCCCCGCGCCCTCGGCCATAACCACGACCTCTTCTTGACATCTGAACAAGCATGGATTACATTAGATACTGTGACCAGGTGGTCTTGATTTAAGTAATGGTATCATCTTTTCAGACGTTAAGGGTATCCGTTGTCAGTAACGGTTATTCAGGGTAGGTTTTTACTTCTCCATTGTAAAACGGTTTGTGATTCTAACTCGGTAATCCCTATGCTCGGTAATCTAATCATCAGAGCGCAACTGCTCAGATACCACTTTTTGTAACACCCCAACCGCTAATCCTATTATTATCCAATAATCGTCTTCATAATTACTCTACTCGTAGCGGAATCCTTACATACTCACGGCGGGTGACACAACGCCGTTAGCCACCCAATGACTAACAAGGCTCATACTACTTACCATCACGGTCTGATGAATAGCATATACCGAGCATTAACAAATACTTCCATTACATTCCCAACATTTACTTACCTCCTTGGATTACCGAGTATACAAATTCATATCAAATACATCCCATTCTTACAAACCTAACAAAAGCTATGAGTTTATACATATACTCATTCCTACCAAGTTCACAATTCCCTAAATATCCAAAAGGGTGTACCACATGGTACACCGGCTACTCAAAAAGGCTATAAGCCGTGTACAACTCGGTACACCATTCCCATTCTACTAACTACACAAAAAGAGTCCATCTCTGTCTTAACACGACCATCATTCTTCATGGGTACCTGGAAGAAATAAAAATAGTGCCCCAAGGGGCTCAGCAAAAGCCGATATGAAATTCGCATACCCTGTGTGCTAACGGGGGTACGCCGACTACTTGGTCGCATACATGGAGTTCATTTATTTTATACATGCAAACATGCTATAATGAATAATAACACATTCGCACCATAGTGCATACATACATACAATCCGATACATACAATCCAATACATACAATGGAAGACAATCACAAGTCAACCATTCATACTTAGCAAGGCACTGGAATACACTTCTCACGTTCATACACATTACCTTGTTGGTTACTTACTCACCCGGGTTAATCGGGTGTACTTTACTCTTTTACTCGAGATACTTGACTTACACCAGTCATGATCTTTACTCGGTCAATTACTCTTCTTACTTTAATATTCAAGTCAAGTCGGTGTGACCTCCGGGCAGGGACTACGATATCCCACCACTGGGAATTAGGGTGGCTTACATCCTAGGGTTGCTACCCATTTAAGGGGTTTAGACCGCAAGGAAGAATAGGCCAGAACTCGGAAACAACCTCTCATTTTTCCTCATTCTCACGCATGGCCGAAGCTATATGGGACTTCTCACATTACTCCAACTTACCAATTTACTCAAGGTTAGAAATGTTACTTAGTTAGGAGTTAGTGAGAAACCATTCTTTCCATTCTACTTGGTTAGTACACTTCACACCAAGGCAACCAAACAATTCATTCACAAGCATACATTTCATGAATTATACAAACTACAAGTTCAAATACGAACCAGCAAGGAACAAAACACTACAAGCACAAGAAAGTGCAATAAACCCGATTCGTGCATTTTATCTTATTTAGGAGATCACACACAAACACACAAATCAGGTAACCACGGTAGCATACGGGGCATTAGAATATCATACCGTTCAGCATTGTTCTTGGACTTCCAACTTTTTTTCGGAGTTTGACTATTTGGGTCCTATAACATACATGGGGTCGGGCGTTTAATTACCAACAATTAACCTACCTCATCTTATCTTTAAGTTTTCCCGACTACAGTTACTAACTCTTGCAATTCAAACTCATTTACTTAAGTCACTTGCTTAAAATTACTTCCTAAGCTTGTTTATGCCCTTAATGACCATTTAACATCATTAACCAAGTCCTAATTTCCTCATAATATCATTACCAACCAAGTCCCTACCTTGAAATGGCTTTAAAACAATTTCTGTGAAGATTTTAGAGTGGTCCGGGTTTGTGTTGGGGGTTACAAACCCGGACCAAGCCTTTGGAAAAGTCTCAGTTGTAATTTTAGAGTGGTCTGGGTTTGCGCACCGTTCTATGGAATATTTTTCGTAGGTAATTACCGACAGAATATCTACGGTTTATAATGACAACCCTTGGTTAAGTAGTTACCTAAGGAATACCGACGGAATTCCAACCACAAATTTACCGACGGAATTATCCGTAGGTAAATTTGAAGGGAAAAGTGCAAGAGGACTGGCTAGTAAGGGTGCGTATAATGACAACAAATTACCTATGGATATTTTCCGTAGGTAAATCAGAATACATGGTTACCTACGGACATTGTCCGTTGGTAATCACTTCTCTAAATATGCAACAAGTGAGACTACAAACTCTGTCATTTTATTGGACAAATACTGACGGAATGTTCCGTCGGCAAGGCAATTACCTACGGACGCTTTCCGTCGGTAATTGTTGCGCTGTATATACAACAGAGAAGGTACTCATTCGGTGAAATGTTACCATTTTGTCGACATGAGTACGGACGGATTATTCTGCCGGTAATTTTATTAACCCAATGCTGTTGTTTTATTGACATAGATACCGACGGACCAATCCATCGGTAAGCTTGCTAAAACTAATCTTTTGCTATGCGCGGCGCCTAGTCTTTTCTACTTTCCTCTCCTTTCTATCTTGTAGAACTTCATCTCTCGTATAACCGCGCTGAGCATATATCATATATAGTTCTCAAAGGTGTTCAAGGAGATTGATAGGAGGTTTTCTTCTTCTCTATGAATTTCACGATTACTAGTATATATGCATTTTCCCTGTCTAATGTTAATTTCTCGTCTTTCTATGTTCTTCTTCTATCTTTCTTCTCTTCTTTCCTCAGCCCTGCTATCGTCTCCAACAATCTTCGCCTGAAGTAACTTTTATGTTATCCCAACCTGCAATTGAAGATGCGTATCCAACAAACAAAGGCGCAAGGTGAGAATCTCCCCTTTTTTCCGAATTAACTTACATTCGATTACTTAGGGTTGCATTGTACGTATCTTAATTTTGGCACTACAAATATGCAATTGAATTTTCCCAACCTGTGACACCAAGGGTAGTACTGTGTTGCTGGCTGTAATTTGATTTATAGTAATTAACAATGGTTCCAGATCTTAATTTCCTCCACGATGTGAACTCACCAATCACTTTTGCCTGCCAACTCCAACCTCCACCAGAAGTAGCAGGTTCTTGGCGCTCCACCACCAGTAGCAGTAGTAGAATATACAAACTTCACTATCCGTACAACTACAGGAACGTGAATATATAGCTTTTGTTTTTTATGTTTATGAATCTGGTTAAATTAAAATATTTATTGTGTTGTTTGTGTGCGTAAGTGTACTAACTAAATTTATCGACGTTGTTTGCAAATATGAACAAAATTGTTGATTATGTTCAGTTTGAATCCATATGGTGTCGTATGTATATGAACTCATACTACTTACCGTCACGGTCTGATGAATAGCATATACCGAGCATTAACAAATACTTCCAGTACATTCCCAACATTTACTTACCTCCTAGGATTACCGAGTACACAAATTTATAGCAAATACATCCCATTCTTACAAACCTAACAAAAGCTATGAGTTTATACATCTACTCATTCCTACCAAGTTCACAATTCCCTAAATATTCAAAAGGGTGTACCACATGGTACACCGGCTACTCAAAAAGGCTATAAGCCGTGTACAACTCGGTTCACCATTCTCATTCTACTAACTACACAAAAAGCATCCATCTCTGTCTTAACACGACCATCATTCTTCACGGGTACTTGGAAGAAATAAAAATTGTGCCCCAAGGGGCTCAGCAAAAGCCGGTATGAAATTCGCATACCCCGCGTGCTAACGGGGATACGCCGACTACTTGGTCACATACATAGAGTTCATTTATTTTATACATGCAAACATGCTATAATGAATAATAACACATTCACACAATAGTGCATACATACAATCCGATACATACAATCCAATACATACAATGGAAGACAATCACAAGTCAACCATTCATACTTACCAAGGCACTGGAATACACTTCTCAAGTTCATACACATTACCTTGTTGGTTACTTACTCACCGGGTTAATCGGGTGTACTTTACTCTTTTACTCGAGATACTTGACTTACACCAGTCATGATCTTTACTCGGCCAATTACTCTTCTTACTTTAATAATCAAGTAAAGTCGGTGTGACCTCTGGGCAGGGACTACGATATCCCACCACTGGGATTTAGGGTGGCTTACTTCCTAGGGTTGCTACCCATTTAAGGGGTTTGGACCGCAAGAAAGAATAGACAGAACTCGGAAACAACCTCCCGTTTTTCTTCATTCTCACGCATGGCCGAAGCTATATCGGACTTCTCACATTACTACAATTTACCAATTTACTCAAGGTTAGAAATGTTACTTAGTTAGAAGTTAGTGAGAAACCATTCTTTCCATACTACTTGGTTAGTACACTTCACACCAAGGTAACCAAACAATTCATTCACAATCATACATTTCATGAATTATACAAACTACAAGTTCAAATACAAACCAGCAAGGAATAATACACTACAAGCACAAGAAAGTGCAATAAACCCGATTCGTGCATTTTATCTTATTTGGGTGATCACACATAACACACAAACACACAAATCAGGTAACCACGGTAGCATACGGGGCATGAGAAAATCATACCGTTCACCAAATCGTTCTCGGACTTCCAAATTTTCTTCGGAGTTTGACTATTTGGGTCCTATAACATACACAGGGTCAGGCGTTTAATTACCTACAATTAACCTAACTCATCTTATCTTTAAGTTTTCCTGACTACAGTTACTAACTCTTGCAATTCAAACTCATTTACTTAAGTCACTTACTTAGAATTACTTTCTAAGCTTGTTTATGCTCCTAATAACTATTTAACATCATTAACCAAGTCCTAATTACCTCATAATATCATTACCAACCAAGTCCCTACCTTGAAACGGCTTAAAAACAATTTTTGTGAAGATTTTAGGGTGGTCCGGGTTTGTGTTGGGGGTTACAAACCCGGACCAAGCCTTTGGAAAAGTCTCAGTTGTAATTTTAGAGTGGTCTGGGTTTGTACACCGTTCTACGGAATATTTTTCGTAGGTAATTACCGACAGAATACCTACGGTTTATAATGACAACACTTGGTTAAGTAGTTACCTAAGGAATACCGACGGAATTCCAACCACAAATTTACCGACGGAATTATCCGTAGGTAAATTTGAAGGGAAAAGTGCAAGAGGACTGGCTAGTAAGGGTGCGTATAATGACAACAAATTACCTACGGATATTTTCCGTAGGTAAATTGGAATACATGGTTACCTACGGACATTGTCCGTTGGTAATCACTTCTCTATATATGCAACAAGCGAGACTACAAACTCTGTCATTTTGTTGGACAAATACTGACGTAATGTTCAGTCGGCAATTACCTACGGACGCTTTCCGTTGGTAATTGTTGCGCTGTATATACAACAGAGAAGGTACTCATTCGGTGAAATGTTACCGTTTTGTCGACATGAGTACGGATGGATTATTCTGCCGGTAATTTTATTAACCCAACGCTGTTGTTTTATTGACATAGATGCCGACGGACCAATCCATCGGTAAGCTTGCTAAAACTAATCGTTTGCTGTGCGCGGCGCCTAGTCTTTTCTACTTTCCTCTCCTTTCTATCATGTAGAACTTCATCTCTCGAATAACCGCGCTGAGTATATACCATATATAGTTCTCAAAGGTGTTCGAGGAGATTGATAGGAGGTTATCTTCTTCTCTCTGAATTTCACGATTACTAGTATATATGCATTTTCCCTGTCTAATATTAATTTCTCATCTTTCTCTGTTCTTCTTCTATCTTTCTTCTCTTCTTTCCTCAGCCCTGCTATCGTCTCTAACAATCTTCGCTTGAAGTAACTTTTATGTTATCCCAACCTGCAATTGAAGATGTGTATCCAACAAACACAGGCGCAAGGTGAGAATCTCCCGTTTTTTCCAAATTAACTTACATTCGATTAGTCAGGGTTGCATTGTACGTATCTTAATTTTGGCACTACAAATATGCAATTGAATTCTCCCAACCTGTGACACCAAGGGTAGTACTGTGCTGCTGGCTGTAATTTGATTTATAGTAATTAACAATGGTTCCGAATCTTAACTTCCTCCACGATGTGAACTCACCAATCACTTTTGCCTGTCAACTCCAACCTCCACCTGAAGTAGCAGGTTCTTGACGCTCCACCACCAGTAGTAGTAGAATATACAAACTTCACTATCCGTACCACTATAGGAACGTGAATATATAGCTTTTGTTTTTTATGTTTATGAATCTGGTTGAATTAAAATATTTATTGTGTTGTTTGTGTGCGTAAATGTACTAACTAAATTTATCGACGTTGTTTGCAAATATGAACAAAATTGTTGATTATGTTCAGTTTGAATCCATATGGTGTCGTATGTATATGAACTCATACTACTTACCGTCACGGTCTGATGAATAGCATATACCGAGCATTAACAAATACTTCCATTACATTCTCAACATTTACTTACCTCCTTGGATTACCGAGTACACAAATTTATATCAAATACATCCCATTCTTACAAACCTAACAAAAGCTATGAGTTTATACATCTACTCATTCCTACCAAGTTCACAATTCCCTAAATATCCAAAAGGTTGTACCACATGGTACACCGGCTACTCAAAAAAGCTATAAGCCGTGTACAACTCGGTACACCATTCTCATTCTACTAACTACACAAAAAGTATCCATCTCTGTCTTAACACGACCATCATTCTTCACGGGTACTTGGAAGAAATAAAAACAGTTCCCCAAGGGGCTCAGCAAAAGCCGGTATGAAATTCGCATACCCCGCGTGCTAACGGGGGTACGTCGACTACTTGGTCACATACATGGAGTTCATTTATTTTATACATGCAAACATGCTATAATGAATAATAACACATTCACACCATAGTGCATACATACAATCCGATACATACAATGGAAGACAATCACAAGTCAACCATTCATACATACCAAGGCACTGGAATACACTTCTCAAGTTCATACACATTACCTTGTTGGTTACTTACTCACCCGGGTTAATCGGGTGTACTTTACTCTTTTACTCGAGATACTTGACTTACACCAGTCATGATCTTTACTCGGCCAATTACTCTTCTTACTTTAATAATCAAGTAAAGTCGGTGTGACCTCTGGGCAGGGACTACGATATCCCACCACTGGGATTTAGGGTGGCTTACTTCCTAGGGTTGCTACCCATTTAAGGGGTTTGGACCGCAAGAAAGAATAGACAGAAGTCGGAAACAACCTCCCGTTTTTCCTCATTCTCACGCATGGCCGAAGCTATATCGGACTTCTCACATTACTACAATTTACCAATTTACTCAAGGTTAGAAATGTTACTTAGTTAGGAGTTAGTGAGAAACCATTCTTTCCATACTACTTGGTTAGTACACTTCACACTAGGGCAACCAAACAATTCATTCACAATCATACATTTCATGAATTATACAAACTACAAGTTCAAATACAAACCAGCAAGGAACAATACACTACAAGCACAAGAAAGTGCAATAAACCCGATTCGTGCATTTTATCTTATTTGGGTGATCACACATAACACACAAACACACAAATCAGGTAACCACGGTAGCATACGGGGCATGAGAAAATCATACCGTTCACCAAATCGTTCTCGGACTTCCAACTTTTCTTCGGAGTTTGACTATTTGGGTCCTATAACATACACAGGGTCAGGCGTTTAATTACCTACAATTAACCTAACTCATCTTATCTTTAAGTTTTCCTGACTACAGTTACTAACTCTTGCAATTCAAACTCATTTACTTAAGTCACTTACTTAGAATTACTTTCTAAGCTTGTTTATGCTCTTAATGACCATTTAACATCATTAACCAAGTCCTAATTACCTCATAATATCATTACCAACCAAGTCCCTACCTTGAAACGGCTTTAAAACAATTTCTGTGAAGATTTTAGGGTGGTCCGGGTTTGTGTTGGGGGTTACAAACCCGGACCAAGCCTTTGGAAAAGTCTCAGTTGTAATTTTAGAGTGGTCTGGATTTGTGCACCGTCCTACGGAATATTTTTCGTAGGTAATTACCGACAGAATACCTACGGTTTATAATGACAACCCTTGGTTAAGTAGTTACCTAAGGAATACCGACAGAATTCCAACCACAAATTTACCGACGGAATTATCCGTAGGTAAATTTGAAGGGAAAAGTGCAAGAGGACTGGCTAGTAAGGGTGCGTATAATGACAACAAATTACCTACAGATATTTTCCATAGGTAAATTGGAATACATGGTTACCTACGGACATTGTCCGTTGGTAATCACTTCTCTATATATGCAACAAGCGAGACTACAAACTCTGTCATTTTATTGGACAAATACTAACGTAATGTTCAGTCGGCAATTACCTACGGACGCTTTCCGTCGGTAATTGCTGCGCTGTATATACAACAGAGAAGGTACTCATTCGGTGAAATGTTACCGTTTTGTCGACATGAGTATGGATGGATTATTCTGCCGGTAATTTTATTAACCCAACGCTGTTGTTTTATTGACATAGATACCGACGGACCAATCCATCGGTAAGCTTGCTAAAACTAATCTTTTGCTGTGCGCGGCGCCTAGTCTTTTCTACTTTCCTCTCCTTTCTATCGTGTAGAACTTCATCTCTCGAATAACCGCGCTGAGTATATACCATATATAGTTCTCAAAGGTGTTCGAGGAGATTGATAGGAGGTTATCTTCTTCTCTCTGAATTTCACGATTACTAGTATATATGCATTTTCCCCGTCTAATATTAATTTCTCATCTTTCTCTGTTCTTCTTCTATCTTTCTTCTCTTCTTTCCTCAGCCCTGCTATCGTCTCCGACAATCTTCGCTTGAAGTAACTTTTATGTTATCCCAACCTGCAATTGAAGATGCGTATCCAACAAACACAGGCGCAAGGTGAGAATCTCCCGTTTTTTCCAAATTAACTTACATTCGATTAGTCCGGGTTGCATTGTACGTATCTTAATTTTGGCACTACAAATATGCAATTGAATTCTCCCAACCTGTGTGAAATACCCCGGATCTAGGAATGGCGATTAAATTACTCTAATATGATTATAAAAGGCCTAATGGTGCCTAAAGAGTATTGGTAAAAAGAATAAAACCAAAAGAAAAGAGAAAACGCTTGAAAAGCGAAAAACGCTAAATGCGCGTTAAATAAGTATAAGAGATATATGATCTCGAGAGGGTCCGAGATGGATTCCTGAGGCTTAGTTAGGCCTAATTATTATACGGGAATGATTCCCGAAGAAAACAGATCCAAATAATGGATTAAAACGCCAACGGAGTTTTAAAGCACGTTTTTCGAGAAAACCCGAAAACGTGACTTTAAGTGGTCAAATGGACCCGTAAAAAAATTATAGTTGATTATATAACTATAATTAAGTATTAATGGAAGCTTAATAGCCCTTAAAAATAAAGAAACGAGAAAAATCCGAAAAAACGGGCCCGGTTAGTGAATAGTGTCAAACCGGGTAAAATAACGAGCGTTTTCTGTCAGAAAACGAAAAACGCTCCAGCTCACTAATATAGTGGGGGCCGGTTTTAATAGCCTCTCACACACACTCACATAATAAGCTAGCAAATAAATAAAGAAAGAAAGAAAAGGAGGAGAGAGAAAAGTAAAAGCAAAAAGCATTTAACAATTTCCTCTCTCTCTTTCCTCCCATTCTCTTTTCTTCCTTCTCTCTTTCCCCATCTTCACGATTTCCCTTCCTCCCTCTCTGTGTGCTGTGCGACATGGAAGCTCCAAGCAAGCTTCTCCACCTTCTCCTCCATGCCCAAGCTTCATCCTTGCTCCGAATTCAAAATAAGTACATATTTGCGATCCTCTCATCACCCTCTACCATCCTCTCTTTTCAAAACTCGAAAATGGTGAGTTTCGTTTTCGTGGGTGTTGCCCATTTGAGGAGAAAAGCACACCATTAGGTAGCTTGAAGCTTCCTCTTTCTATCAAGGTAAAAATATCCATGAAAAAGTCTTGTTTTATCCATTTTATGCCTTGGCCGATTTGGTCTCTAATGGAGCTTTGTTTATTATCTTTTATGAGCATTGTTTCAATCCATAAGAGCTTGGAGGGAGTTACTCTTTGATTCTTGATCAAAACCCCATCTTAGGGTTTCAAGGTAATCACTAATTTTAGAGCCTTAAGCATTTTAAATTAATGAGATTAAGTGTTTTTACTTAAACTCATTTCTTGCCTTGAACATTGAATGGGAGATGGGCAATTTCTTGGCCTTTGGCGATTTCCAAGCAAGATAAAAGAGAAGAGAAAGAAGAGGAGTGAAAAGAGTAAAGGCTTGTGAAGTAAGGTAAACAAATTTACCTTGGAGCCTAACTTAATGTTTTAGCATTGGGAAGGGAAAATAAATAAAGGAATGAACCCAAACATGTGTGGGAATGTGATTTGTTGAGATGAGGATAATTGTGATGATAATGTGCTTGTAAAGAAATAATACAAGTGAGAAAACATTTGTGAAATAAAGTGTTTGTTAATGAGCTATGAACTTTCTGGATTATGCATTGTGATGCATTTGTGGAAGTGATGAATTTTATGTTTTGTATGTATGCTGATAGAACCCTTGTGGTTTGGCTAGATTAGGAGTGAAGAGATTGAGTTTTGATGATAATTGATGAGGATAAAGGTGTAGAGCTTAAGGGGAGGTTATGGAAAATTTTGGATGGGAAATGAGTTGATGATGGTTAAATGGTTGGGGAGAATTAAGGATTTTTGGATGTCATTAAGATGTGTTTGAAGTGCCCAAATGAGGTTAGAACATATTAGGATATATGAGGAAAGGTTTGGAGTTGAAAGAACAAATTAAGAGAAAAATCTGTAGTGGACCGACCCAGGGTCCGACCCAGTTCTGGGTCGGTCGGACCACGTTAAGCCAGCCAGAAAGCTTCGGCAATGGACCGACCCAGAGAGTTTTGGGTCGGTCGGCTTAGCTTTGGGTCGGTCGGGCAAAATTTAACGAAGGAAAAAGTTTCGGCAATGGACCGACCCATAAGGATGGGTCGGTCGTGGGTCGGTCTAAGGTTGTTTTCTGAACCAGAAAGTTACTGGGACGGACCGACCCAGGGGTTGGGTCGGTCGGTGGGTCGGTCGACCCTTAACAAAAAAAAAAAGAAATTTTAATTTCTAAGAATGTTAATTGGTATTAAGGTGTGCCATTAATAGGGTAGTGATGATTGGGACCCTAAGAACTTAAGTAATTAAGTTAAGATTAAGTATAAACCTTAATGCTTAAAGTTAAGATTATAAGGTTGTTAAAGATAAATTAAGTAAGTTATAATGGTGATTGAGTGGTAAGAAGTTGTAATACAAATGTAAGTTATAAAACTATCGAACGGGGTTAATCATGGGCGCATTAGTCGTTAAATAATTATGTTACCCCGATATAATAAAGATAGTTATAATGTTACCAGTTGTACAAAGATTTTCAAGGAACATGTGATGGCACATTAGAGTGCATCTTCGGTGAAAGGTATGATTTTCTCATGCCCCGTATGCTAACCGAGTTACTCTGATTTGTGTGTTTGTGTGCCGGCTTAATCAAGACTAAAGCATGAAAATAATCCCTTGTTTGATTATGAATGTCTTGTTGTATGTTGAATGAACTAACATACTTGTATGCCGGTGTGGTCTAACATAGTGTAAAGACCGACTCATAGTGAGTAACGATCGGCTAGAGATCCGTAGAACGGAACGAGGCGTATGATAACGAAAATATGCAAACACACACAAGCTATCGATTAAAGTATAACGATAACGCAAACTTATGAACTCCCTAAAATGCGAGGAGATGTACGGGTTGAGTATATACTCGATAACGGGTAGAGAACCTTATTGAAACAATCCACGAAATAAATATGAGTGGAGAGATAAATGACCTCCATCGAGAGGATTGAAGTTAGTCCAACAATGTAAACATATAAGAAAGGTAAAAGAGACCTAAGGGACTATGTGACTCCCTTGAGATACGGTCGACCTCCTATAAGAGGGTTTACCCGGTATAAGAATATAACCGAAAGTATGCGTATATGTATTGTAAAGGTAACTCTTAAAACCTAAGATTAACCAAACTTGAGTAATGTTCCCTAAGTCATTAGAAACATCGAGAATGATGCTTCTAGACTAATATACATGATATAATTATAACTCCGAGAGAGGAGCATATGGGAATGTGAGTAGTCCGAGAGTAGTCGGACCTAAGTAAAAGAGATAGGAACTAAGAGAGAGTTCCGTGAGCTAGTTGAACCTTCCCACCATGCTAGACCCAGAGTAGGGTCGAAACCGGGGAAGTAAGACTATGCTAGAGAGCCATGAGTTTTGGCTTAAGTATGTAATAAGAGTAACAAGCGTGACGTAGGAGACCTGTAGTGTCTCGAGAATCTACAAGAGCTTGAGTATGAGTGACCCAAGAGTGTGGGTGAGATAATGAGTATAAATAACCCGAGAGAAAGGGGTGAGTATAAGAATGTGTAACCTGAGAGAATGGGTAAGTATATGAATGAGTAGCCCAAGAGAATGGGTGTGTATACGAATAAGTAACCCGAGAGAGCGGGCGAGGCACTGAATACGTAAACAAGGCATAGTGAGGAATAACCCTCAATGCCTAAGAGTAACCAGTTACCACTAACAACATTGTTATGTTAGTTAGGAATCGTGTTCCGTGATTGGATGTAGATTCCTTGTGTGATATATATATATTGTATTGCCATGATGCATGTTGTTTTTAAAATGAACTCCATGTATATCCGACCCGAAGTAGTCGGCGTACCGCGGTTAGCACGCGGTATATGCGAATTTCATGCGCAGCGAAAGCTGACCCCCTAGGGGGAACGTTTTTAGTGTGCAGGTACTTGAAGCTGGCCACCGTTCGAGAGAGTAGGACGGGGACTGCTGTGAGCATGGGTAGTTAGATTGTAATTACTTATGCGTTTGAATAAGGTGTAAGTCCGAGTATGTTATCGGCATCCGTATAATGTGGACTCGGTATAGTAAAGAAGTGAAATGATTATGGTATTTGTATGAAGTACTCGGTTGTTCCAGCCCATCAGACCGTTACTGTATGTGAGTCAGGCCTGGTTAGCCACGAGGGTGGCTAACGGCGTTGTATCACCCTCTGTTGTATTTGAATTCCGCTGCGAGCTTAATGGTAAAATGTAACAGTTTAAGAGGTAATGATGAGATTAGCAGTTGGGGTGTTACAAAAATGGTATCAGAGCGAAGTATCGCTCTGATGACTGGAAATACCGAGCTTAGGAAATACCGAGTTAGGATATAGAGACTTAGGGCTATGGGTTGAGTGGTAGCGTGAGAGATGCGCTAGTAGGAACTTCCAGTGTGATCTGGATACCTACAATACCAGACCCGCCCTCCACAACCCCCGCATTAAAAGCTTGGGAAAGAACGCCAGAGAGACGGGGAAACCCAATCTGGCAGTTGCTAATATTTCAATATGAACCAGAACCTGTCATGCGGTAAGTCCCGAGAACCGGAAACCCGGAGACGGATCCCGCTGGAACAATACCGCACTAATGGCGGAGATCGAGAAATCCTAATCCAAGGAACGAATCTGTGGCAACTTGGGGCGACATGCTTAGCAGTCGCGAGAACCTAGCTAGCCGAGTAGCAACAAGAAGCACCAACCGTGCAACAAGGCGGACTCATGAGAAATAACGAGAACCGGGACACATGTCTACGGACCGCCATAGTTAACTAATACCATCAATGGTATACATATTGACTGAGTTGTCAAAGGTAGATGCCCCACCCTGCCACACCCAAGAGGTTGCAATACCTAACGGGCACAGCTTAGAGAGCTACGAGCATAACTACGGGATATACCCGAATAGGACTACAAAAGTAGTACCTAAATAAGCTAAACCTCGGTAACCACAGTAAAGACGTGGGAACGAGCAACGAGGTAAAGCATAGAATTAAAGTAATTAAGGAACTCCGAGAGTGGAGGAGCACCTAAATGAATGACAGTCATGTCAAGAGGAATGAGAAGCAGCTCCAAGGAGCAGTTATCCAACTAGGGGATCAAGGAAGAGCCAACGAGGCTACCAAATATAATGTGAACAATACCGTGACCGGTATGAGTTAACCCAAAAACCGCCAGTACCGCGCACTTGCCACGGCAAGTGCAGTAATAGCGGGACCAATAAGAAGAGCTTTGACAAGCTATCAGTACTTAGCAAAGTACCAGAATGGCGAATGAAGCCAATATAGCAACTCGAACCTTAAGAATTCTGAAATGAAACCTTGAAAAGGCCTAACAGCCTAGTCACTGTATAAAGAACATACCGGCCAGCAAGAAGCTGGACTGGATAAGAATCAGCCGGCATTGAAATGCCATGAAGAGCTTATTTTTAAAACCCGAATTTTCTTTCAAACATGAATTTTCCAAAAACCCCCGAATTTTTAAACCAAACCAGAGAATCACGGTAAGTCATTATAGGACCATATAAGAGGAGTTGGCAACAGAATACTTCACTTAGGCGTGACCGACACTACAAGTGTACACAAACGAGACATGGAACAACCGCACTCCAAAGGAGCTTGCGGGCCTGACAGACCAGTTATGAGTTAGTCGGGTAAGTGGTAACGTATCAATAAGATACTCCATGTATGTATACAAGTAGAGTACGGTACACGGGAAGTAGCCCACTCCATACTACGGACGAAAGAGCCAATCCAAACCAAGACAGTTGGACACCTCGAATGATCGAAGAACACAAGAAAGCTTACCAAGAATCCAGTAAGGTCACGGACCTAAGGATAAGGCGTTAAGAAGTGCGAGAAGCACAGAGTATTAAGTACAGACATTGGAAATGTCTCAGGAAATACCTAATAACTGGGTGAATACCAGTGTAAATAATACGGCGAATGCCTAAATGAACTTATTAATGTACGATAAACGGGATAGAATTCCCACTTTATACCTCACTGAAGAGAATAATGACCTAACCCAGAAGGTATTAGAAGGTACCAAGGATCTACCCAATAATGGGAGACATTACAACCCTAAACGGGATAGTCAAGGACATAGCCGCAAGGCAAAGTCACAACTGAACATAACCATAAGTACAAGCCAAATGTAATGGCATTACTCTGTAACACCCAGGAGCAATCCGAGAAGGGTGCCGGAGTCAACAGTAGTTGAACGAAACATCGTGTTGAGAACACAAGTGTTAAGTCAAACACTCGGGTAAAACCCGAAGGGATCCCACGTAGCACGGGATACCCTAGATTGCCAGAGGGCATCAACAAATATCAAGTTGTTTTAAGGGCCTTCCATGTACGGAAGTGTGGTGAGACAACCACATCAAGAGCCCAGTAATACCTTCCAAACCATTTAATGACATATGGTAAAGGAGAAACCTATATAAACAGCCCGCATGGAGCATGACTCGAGGCAAGGTGGCTTGTAAGCCGATAAAACCAACTACAATACGTAGATCCAAACATTGTAAAACATATGCATAAAGGCATAAGAGGAACAGTGGTGAATGAACCACTACCTTAGAGTGGGGATACCACTTGTGATTATGGGGCCTATGGAGCGGCATTTGCGTGAATCCTCCAGAGAAAGGCTACCACCTAAGTATGTAATGTGAAACCGCTAGAGTGGTGTAGCAAAACTTGAGCATGTGTATATTGCCAATGAGTATACGAACTATAGTAGAGTAATCAGTTGAGTAGTGAACACTGTATGTGTACCATATGAACTGCAGAGTAAGCAGTGCGCAAGTGCGCAGAGAGATTTAAAGAGTAGTGTATGTTGTTGAGCCACAGTGTAAATGGCGTGAACACCTAGGCGGAAGCTAAAGTAGTAGCGGATGCCATGAAAATGAGAAAGACCAAGGTACGCAGTGAGCGACCATTGTGAGAGTATATTCAGATAGTGATCAGAAGTTGATGAGAAAATGTGGTAATGGAGACATGATCATTCCTATCTCATGAGAGATTTACTGTCAAGGGTTTACGCTTCTGCACTCTGTATGACTGAGTGTTTTGGTATTGCACTTGTGCGGTAATGATCAAGTGGGAGAGCCAGGAATTGAGAAATGTCAACAAGCCTGTTGAGTGAGAATCTAGAGAGATAACCGTGCGACCATTGGCTAAAGATGCACAAAGAACGTGGGCAGTAACCCACAGGGCCCAGGATCGATATGTGGAAAAATGCAGAGTAGTATGAATGAAGAACTCTGGCACAGAACCAAGAAACAAACATAATCCATGAGCCACTATTAAATGAGGAAGCACTACATGCTAAGTAGCAGCTTGACCTCAACCGACAATAAGTCGGGAAAAATATGTGAATAATCACAAAGGTATACAGTGTTAAGATTTCCAGAGATTGGAGAGAAAATCTATAACTCATCGAATTCGCATACGGTAAGAGATACCAAGCGACGATTAAAACATTGAGAATACCAAAGAGCGAATTAAGCTCTAGTTACAGGTCACGCAGCAGAAGCTTGTGGACCATGATTCAAGGTTAAGTATACCTATGTCATAAACCCCTTGAAGCCTTAGAGGCTAGAACCGAACCCGGTTATGAGTTAATTAACCGTACTGAAGTTTAAACACTTCATAATACTCGAATTAATGAACCAATGTTCAGTGATAACATATGGTTGGTTACGCGGGCGTAACCCCTTTTAAGGGGGGTAGGGCGAGAAACCGCTTAGAGTATGTTTTACGTATTGGTGCGTAAACTACTATGTGCATAGCACAAAGAAATTATTTTGATGATTGGAACTCATGTTACAAAACATGTCTACCCATTCATCGTGTAAGTATGAGTATGCATGAGAGATGCGAGTAATGTGTATATATATGAAAAGAGGAGTAGAGAAACTCCTGGGGAATGAGAATCCCTATAGTATATGTCTAGTGAGATTAGACATGAGTATGAGTATGAATCGGCATGAAACCGATGTGTAACCTAAGAGGGAGTGAGTTCCCTAGGTGATTTTATGAATGATAGATGGAGTGAGTTCCATCCTTTGGAGTTGTATGTTATGTGTTTTAAATTGAGCAACAATTTGGGTAAAAGAAGCCATGAGTATGGAATACCTAGGTAAGTAGTGAAGCAATGAGAATACAATGACCTAAGTACTAGGAACTAGAGATTAATTGAAACGAATTGTTTCGTGAATACGATTAGAAAGAGTAAAAGATAGAAAACGAAAATGTTTGACTATCTGTTGTTTGAAACTGACGTGGGAGGTGGAACTTGATCTGCTAGCGATCAAGGGAAACCGAACACAAATTGGGGTGGAAGGATAGTTCAACACTGATGCTGATCACATCAGGGTTAGATGATTCCTGAAGCTCCCTATAGTGGTCACAAGTAATCACGCTAAGAAAATACAACTACCATAACCGGATTTGGAGTTGTGTGATGTTTTAAAAAGAATTTTCAAACAGATTTTGAAAAAGAATTTCCTTCAAGTATGAAGATGGAAATGAAACTGGTTTTGAAACCGCTATCACCCGCCGATGGCTGAGCCTTAAGTCTTGATGACCGGTAGAACGGTGGGCGTGTATTAGTTTTGAAACCATTGCACCGTACGTGCGGCGGTCCTAAGTGACCGGTTGGGGCGGTGCCAATGTGTGATTTTTCCAAAGGCAGCGGGACGGGGAGAGTACCCTGAGATGTTCCTGTGTTGAGTGAGTCAACCAGAGTGCCTGAGGATATGTATATGTGAACGTTTTGATCAGAACCGAAGGGACCGTGGGCCAGAAAGAGTAAGTGCCCATTTGTCATGAAACGGCCGTGAACCAGAAAGAGTAAGTGTTCAACGTGACCGGTACCTGAGGGATCAGTAGTATATTACTCAATATGGATTCGAGGACTGTAGTGCCTTCTTGTCTTCGGACCGATTCCATGGAGAGAGTAAAAGAGTATTTTTGATTGCTATACATGCTGTGATATGTGTGTGGTATGTGTAGTATGAAATGAGACAGACTTGTGGAGTCTGTAAGGTTATACATGTACTATAACCTTGGCATTGAATGCCATGAGAGTAACCACCTAGATTCAGCAACTTTGAGGACAAAGTTCCTAAGGGGGGTAGATTGAAATACCCCGGATCTAGGAATGGCGATTAAATTACTCTAATATGATTATAAAAGGCCTAATGGTGCCTAAAGAGTATTGGTAAAAAGAATAAAACCAAAAGAAAAGAGAAAACGCTTGAAAAGCGAAAAACGCTAAATGCGCGTTAAATAAGTATAAGAGATATATGATCTCGAGAGGGTCCGAGATGGATTCCTGAGGCTTAGTTAGGCCTAATTATTATACGGGAATGATTCCCGAAGAAAACAATCCAAATAATGGATTAAAACGCCAACGGAGTTTTAAAGCACGTTTTTCGAGAAAACCCGAAAACGTGACTTTAAGTGGTCAAATGGACCCGTAAAAAAATTATAGTTGATTATATAACTATAATTAAGTATTAATGGAAGCTTAATAGCCCTTAAAAATAAAGAAACGAGAAAAATCCGAAAAACGGGCCCGGTTAGTGAATAGTGCCAAACCGGGTAAAATAACGAGCGTTTTCTGTCAGAAAACGAAAAACGCTCCAGCTCACTAATATAGTGGGGGCCGGTTTTAATAGCCTCTCACACACACTCACATAATAAGCTAGCAAATAAATAAAGAAAGAAAGAAAAGGAGGAGAGAGAAAAGTAAAAGCAAAAAGCATTTAACAATTTCCTCTCTCTCTTTCCTCCCATTCTCTTTTCTTCCTTCTCTCTTTCCCCATCTTCACGATTTCCCTTCCTCCCTCTCTGTGTGCTGTGCGACATGGAAGCTCCAAGCAAGCTTCTCCACCTTCTCCTCCATGCCCAAGCTTCATCCTTGCTCCGAATTCAAAAATAAGTACATATTTGCGATCCTCTCATCACCCTCTACCATCCTCTCTTTTCAAAACTCGAAAATGGTGAGTTTCGTTTTCGTGGGTGTTGCCCATTTGAGGAGAAAAGCACACCATTAGGTAGCTTGAAGCTTCCTCTTTCTATCAAGGTAAAAATATCCATGAAAAAGTCTTGTTTTATCCATTTTATGCCTTGGCCGATTTGGTCTCTAATGGAGCTTTGTTTATTATCTTTTATGAGCATTGTTTCAATCCATAAGAGCTTGGAGGGAGTTACTCTTTGATTCTTGATCAAAACCCCATCTTAGGGTTTCAAGGTAATCACTAATTTTAGAGCCTTAAGCATTTTAAATTAATGAGGTTAAGTGTTTTTACTTAAACTCATTTCTTGCCTTGAACATTGAATGGGAGATGGGCAATTTCTTGGCCTTTGGCGATTTCCAAGCAAGATAAAAGAGAAGAAGAAGAGGAGTGAAAAGAGTAAAGGCTTGTGAAGTAAGGTAAACAAATTTACCTTGGAGCCTAACTTAATGTTTTAGCATTGGGAAGGGAAAATAAATAAAGGAATGAACCCAAACATGTGTGGGAATGTGATTTGTTGAGATGAGGATAATTGTGATGATAATGTGCTTGTAAAGAAATAATACAAGTGAGAAAACATTTGTGAAATAAAGTGTTTGTTAATGAGCTATGAACTTTCTGGATTATGCATTGTGATGCATTTGTGGAAGTGATGAATTTTATGTTTTGTATGTATGCTGATAGAACCCTTGTGGTTTGGCTAGATTAGGAGTGAAGAGATTGAGTTTTGATGATAATTGATGAGGATAAAGGTGTAGAGCTTAAGGGGAGGTTATGGAAAATTTTGGATGGGAAATGAGTGTTGATGATGGTTAAATGGTTGGGGAGAATTAAGGAGTTTTTGGATGTCATTAAGATGTGTTTGAAGTGCCCAAATGAGGTTAGAACATATTAGGATATATGAGGAAAGGTTTGGAGTTGAAAGAACAAATTAAGAGAAAAATCTGTAGTGGACCGACCCAGGGTCCGACCCAGTTCTGGGTCGGTCGGACCACGTTAAGCCAGCCAGAAAGCTTCGGCAATGGACCGACCCAGAGAGTTTTGGGTCGGTCGGCTTAGCTTTGGGTCGGTCGGGCAAAATTTAACGAAGGAAAAAGTTTCGGCAATGGACCGACCCATAAGGATGGGTCGGTCGTGGGTCGGTCTAAGGTTGTTTTCTGAACCAGAAAGTTACTGGGACGGACCGACCCAGGGGTTGGGTCGGTCGGTGGGTCGGTCGACCCTTAACAAAAAAAAAAAAGAAATTTTAATTTCTAAGAATGTTAATTGGTATTAAGGTGTGCCATTAATAGGGTAGTGATGATTGGGACCCTAAGAACTTAAGTAATTAAGTTAAGATTAAGTATAAACCTTAATGCTTAAAGTTAAGATTATAAGGTTGTTAAAGATAAATTAAGTAAGTTATAATGGTGATTGAGTGGTAAGAAGTTGTAATACAAATGTAAGTTATAAAACTATCGAACGGGGTTAATCATGGGCGCATTAGTCGTTAAATAATTATGTTACCCCGATATTAATAAAGATAGTTATAATGTTACCAGTTGTACAAAGATTTTCAAGGAACATGTGATGGCACATTAGAGTGCATCTTCGGTGAAAGGTATGATTTTCTCATGCCCCGTATGCTAACCGAGTTACTCTGATTTGTGTGTTTGTGTGCCGGCTTAATCAAGACTAAAGCATGAAAATAATCCCTTGTTTGATTATGAATGTCTTGTTGTATGTTGAATGAACTAACATACTTGTATGCCGGTGTGGTCTAACATAGTGTAAAGACCGACTCATAGTGAGTAACGATCGGCTAGAGATCCGTAGAACGGAACGAGGCGTATGATAACGAAAATATGCAAACACACACAAGCTATCGATTAAAGTATAACGATAACGCAAACTTATGAACTCCCTAAAATGCGAGGAGATGTACGGGTTGAGTATATACTCGATAACGGGTAGAGAACCTTATTGAAACAATCCACGAAATAAATATGAGTGGAGAGATAAATGACCTCCATCGAGAGGATTGAAGTTAGTCCAACAATGTAAACATATAAGAAAGGTAAAAGAGACCTAAGGGACTATGTGACTCCCTTGAGATACGGTCGACCTCCTATAAGAGGGTTTACCCGGTATAAGAATATAACCGAAAGTATGCGTATATGTATTGTAAAGGTAACTCTTAAAACCTAAGATTAACCAAACTTGAGTAATGTTCCCTAAGTCATTAGAAAACATCGAGAATGATGCTTCTAGACTAATATACATGATATAATTATAACTCGAGAGAGGAGCATATGGGAATGTGAGTAGTCCGAGAGTAGTCGGACCTAAGTAAAAGAGATAGGAACTAAGAGAGGTTCCGTGAGCTAGTTGAACCTTCCACCATGCTAGACCCAGAGTAGGGTCGAAACCGGGGAAGTAAGACTATGCTAGAGAGCCATGAGTTTTGGCTTAAGTATGTAATAAGAGTAACAAGCGTGACGTAGGAGACCTGTAGTGTCTCGAGAATCTACAAGAGCTTGAGTATGAGTGACCCAAGAGTGGGTGAGATAATGAGTATAAATAACCCGAGAGAAAGGGGTGAGTATAAGAATGTGTAACCTGAGAGAATGGGTAAGTATATGAATGAGTAGCCCAAGAGAATGGGTGTGTATACGAATAAGTAACCGAGAGCGGGCGAGGCACTGAATAAGTAAACAAGGCATAGTGAGGAATAACCTCAATGCCTAAGAGTAACAGTTACCACTAACAACATTGTTATGTTAGTTAGGAATCGTGTTCCGTGATTGGATGTAGATTCCTTGTGTGATATATATATATTGTATTGCCATGATGCATGTTGTTTGTTTAAAATGAACTCCATGTATATCCGACCCGAAGTAGTCGGCGTACCGCGGTTAGCACGCGGTATATGCGAATTTCATGCGCAGCGAAAGCTGACCCCCTAGGGGGAACGTTTTTAGTGTGCAGGTACTTGAAGCTGGCCACCGTTCGAGAGAGTAGGACGGGGACTGCTGTGAGCATGGGTAGTTAGATTGTAATTATTTATGCGTTTGAATAAGGTGTAAGTCCGAGTATGTTATCGGCATCCGTATAATGTGGACTCGGTATAGTAAAGAAGTGAAATGATTATGGTTTTGTATGAAGTACTCGGGTTGTTCCAGCCATCAGACCGTTACTGTATGTGAGTCAGGCCTGGTTAGCCATGAGGGTGGCTAACGGCGTTGTATCACCCTCTGTTGTATTTGAATTCCGCTGCGAGCTTAATGGTAAAATGTAACAGTTTAAGAGGTAATGATGAGATTAGCAGTTGGGGTGTTACAACCCCAAACCTTAATATATTGTTTAAACACTTAAATATGGTGTATTAAGACTAAAAAGAGTCTTAGAAACATTAGTAAACAAATTTAAACAAAAGGAAACACAAAATGTGCTTTAAAGTCAATAAGAGCCAAAATGTGCTCTAAGCTTGGGATAAACTTTGTTAAGACCTAATGAACTTACCAAGACCTCATTTATACACTAATGAACATATTAAATCAATTACCAAAGAAAACCAAGCTTGAAACAAGTTTAAACACAAAATGTGCTTTAAGGAGTCTTAAAGCACATTTTTGAAAAATTGTCTTGTAAATGGGTTTTGAGTGGCTAGATGTCCATCATTACTCTTAAATATATGTGTACTATATATATCACATTTGGGTGTCTATATTAATGGGAAATCAAAAATTTCACTTCTATGTGCCTTGTTTTCATGAATAGTGATTTTTATAAGCTATTTTGTAACATATGTTGTATAAGTAATTAAATTGACAAACAAACTATATTACCCTCATTATAATAAAGGGGCCGTTTTCTAAGGTGTGGTGACTCACCACCCTCTTGTTATTTTGTTAAAATAATGATGACTAATGAATGTACTATTTACTTTAAGCTACAAATATCTTCTAAAAGTAAACTAAGCTTGATTCTCTCATTTCCTTTCTTCATTCACACGGTTTCACCTTCTTCATTCTCCCTTCTTGCTGCTCTCTCACGGTAATACCACTACCACCATTAAAACACAAGCTTTGATCTCTTGTTAAATCTTGCTCACTTGTCCAAATCAAAACAAACACCACCATCTTCTTCCTCTCCTCAAGCTCTTCATTTCTATCTTCTCCAAACTTCAAGACAACCATTTCGGTGCCATGGAGTTCCCCCATTGAAGGAGCTTGAGCTTGTTTTCTACATATTATTACTCTCCTTGGCTTCTAGGTAAGGAATCTCAAACAAAAATCAAATTTCCTCCTTGTTTTTGTCATGTCCGAAAATACACATTGAAGGAGCTCTTTATGTGACTTTGTTCTAGCTTCATTCCAGCTCTTCATGGACTAGGTGGAGTCCTCTCTTGCTAGATATTCAAACTCTCTTCAAAGAGCAAGGTAAAACAACTACATTTGTTTTTGAAACAATGTAAATTAGGGTTTACAATGAGATGGAGCTTATAGCTTGAATACTCATTATAATGTTTGTATATTGTTTAGAACTTGTCAAAGAATCAAGTACTCTATCGGTTTTCTAAAGGAAACAAAAAGAAGTTATTTTGCAAAAGAGGTAAATCTACTAATCTAATGTTGTTTTAAATGCCTTAGGAGAAATGAGCTTATAAATGCTTATTAAACTACCTAAAGAGCAAATGGTGAATGACTTAGTAAAGTGTTCTCAAGCTTAGTAAAAGGCATATGTGTTGTTGAGTGTATTTGCAGGTTAAAGCAATATATTGTGGAAATTCAGTGTTTGATTTATGCATCTTAAGGGCCTAAGAGCCATGTCATTTAAGGGCCTAAGTGCCATGCAATTTAATTATGCACTATATTGTGATGTAGTGCTTTGTGAGTGGAGTTGTGTATAATAAGTACTTGATGGATTTTTAGTGTTCTTGGTTGTTTGTTGGTAAAAACAAGGTGTTTTGGTTTAGTAATGTTCTAGGAGAACCTATGTCGAAATCTAGGTAACAAATGTGAAGTTCTAGGTGTTAAAATGAGTTTGATAAGTTAAGGAGTATTTAAAATGGTTAAGTGTTGTTCTTGTGTAGGAAACATGCATTAAGGTGATTTAGGATGTAACAAGGACTTAGGCATGAGCTTGAGATTTTAGTATGTACCAAAGTCATTTTGGGACTTAGGTAAAGACTTAGGCAAACATTGGTTAATGAAGGAGAAAGTATAAACTTGAAAAAGGAATTGTTAAGATGGATATAAGGAATTAGTTGTGAGAGATGATGCTTGGGAGATGATGTTAAGATAAGGAGAAAACATTTTGGGATAGTAGTTATCATAGGTGAGAAATACCATTTAGAAACCTAGTGTAAAATGTTGTAAGTGTTAAGGAATTTACAAGGAAATAAGTAAAGGTTTCAGGAATTAGAAAAGAGTTTTGTGAGTATTTAAGGATGGCTTAAGTTGTGTTTGAAGTGCCCAAATGAGGTTAGGGGGTACTAGGTTATGTGGGGTGAAGTTTGGAGTTGAATGTAAAAAGGAAAACAAAGATTTGGGGCAGACCGGACTTGCGACCGACTTGCAAGCCCGGTCGGGACCTGTTACCCTGCGAGAATTGGCTTCTGGAATGGACCGACCTTGGGACCGGACTTGCAAGGTCGGTCGGGCTTGTAAATTGTGTACAGATTGAGTTACTGGAATCGACCGGACATAGGACCGGACTTGGCAAGTCCGGTCGGGCTAAATTTCCGAAGGGGAGAAACTCTCTGGAATCGACCGGACATGGACAAGTCCGTTCGACAAGTCCGGTCGGACCAAAACTTGTAAAAAAAAAAAAAGAAAAGAATGTGACTTATGTAGTTAACCTAGGGTGTATAATGAATGTAACCTAGGGTAAGATAGACATTAAAACATGTCATACAATTATGTAAACACTTAGTAAATTTGGAAGTTAAGTAAGTTAATTAACCGACGTTCTTGAATTATGTATAGGAGTGACCTACGGAGGAAACCAAACGAGGCAAGGACCAAGGTATGGTTTTCTTGCCAGTCTGTTGTCTAGCGGTTTACACCGGTTTGTGTGTTGTATGTTTTTCTGTGTGTTACAACGTTATAAGATTTAAACATTAATGAGTTTACAGTTGTTCATATTATTGTGACGTGATGTTGTGACTCGTTTCCCTTGTGTGTGTCTAACATGACTTACCACCTATTGTGGTTGGTTGTTAGTTCCACTATGAACTTCTAACAGTTGTTAACTGGGAAGTGAGGAATCCGGTTGTCCGTCATGCATGTAAGTTAAGAGTAGATATCTGAATCAGATTCGACTCTTATGTTGTTAAGATTGTTCTCCTTAATTTGGCATTCGATCTCCCCTAGCTTCTTCCAAAGCTTACCTATTCTGACTTATGATCGGTTTAGTGGGAACCTGTGTTTGTGTGGTGTGTTTGGGTCACTAAATCCGAACCATCTGTGACTTAAGTTACTCGTTCGTCTAACAGAACGGTAATGAGTGTGTTTAACGAGCTTAACATGAGGGTGAATCACTCTCTAGGCTCTTATGTTATTTGACCCTTGTGGTTTGTTATTGTGGAACCAAGATCCACTGTGTATGTGATGATGAGCTGTGCACTATTGATGCTATGCTCCATGTTATGTTATGTTATGTATGTAAATGAATGCCATGTTATCATGACAATTAGCTGCGCGTATCCCGGTAGCCGATGGGCTGCGCGTTAGCCATACCAGCCAAGGGTTGCTGACCCCCTCGGGGATCCATATTTCTTATACTGCAGGATGAGGATCGAAGAAGCGGAGTGGCTTTAGATCCTAGGATGTGATTACTTTTGTATACTTTTGGATGTTGGCCCGGGATGCGCCTGTGCTCCTGTGGCGTTATATACTTTTGGTTGTTGCAGTTACAGTGATGTTATACAGTGAAGGATATGTAAGCACTCGGTATTGTATATGATGTATTTATGGTTTAGTTTTATGCTCGGGAGTCTGATCATCAGACCGGTACAATTGTATTTATTCTGCCTTGTCAACCACGTGGGTGGTTGACGGCGTTGTAGCACCGAAGCGTTAGTTACTGTTTAGTTATTTTATTCCGCTGCGATTTCATTTAGTATCATGTGCGTATTAGGGGTGTTACAAGCACAAGTACTCTACATACAACAAGGAATGCATTCACACTAACACCATAAGTTTGTTGGCTAGTATTACTTAATCTTAGGCCTTGAGGGTTCCTACCTCACCATGCCTTTGTTCCTTATCCATTATCTTACCCATCCTTTAGGGTTACTCTTACACAAGTTCTCTTACTCTCAATTTCAATCTCAATTCTCAACTCAAGTTCTCAAATACTCAAAGGCATCTTTTAAGTCATTGCCCATGACCTCCGGGCAGAGTCATTTTCAAGACTCGCCACCGGGCTTACAATCAAATAGAACTATACATCTAGTTCCTCCAATTCTCAAGGTCCGTTTCTCTAACGGACTACTCAATTTCCCCAACACTCCTCTCTCGGAGTTATTTCACAATCTCATAGATTAGCCTAGAAGTATCTCTCTCAATAGCATCTATTAGCTTAAGGAATTTTCTCAATGTCTAGTATCCTCAGATTTAAGGTTTTACCCAACTTATCGAATACTCTCATGTTCGGGACATTGTTCATATTAGTCGGATCCTCTCATTGTGGGTCCACAGTTTTTCTAAGGGGTTTGGTGATCCCTTACCATTCCTTACTCCTCTTAAGGTTCATGACTTGAACAATCATCATCCCTAAATAGAGTTCCTTATATACTTCCACTATTAATTGTTTATGGATTAATTCGTCTCCGTTCCCTAAGTTATTGGGAGTTTATTGATCCCGTACCATTCCCTCACGTTCTAGTGAGTTCATAGGTTTACATTATCATTATTCTTAATTCGATAGTTCTCGTGTGTTCCCACGTTTCGTTGCTTAGGGGAACGACCCTATCTATGAGTCACTAATCAAACATGACTCAACTATGAGTCGTACTACAATGCACATTCAACATCCAAACACCTCATCCACAATCACACATTTCATGAATTATACAAACTTCAAATTCAAAATGTAGTTCAACAGGTACAATCAATACACACGGTAGAAGGTGCAATCAATCCGATTCGTGCATTTACTTGTTTAGGTGATAACACAAAGCATACAAGCACACAATAACAGTAACACCGTTAGCATACAGGGCAGACAAAATCATACCTTACACCATGGATTACTTTACCATGTCACCTTACGTTCCTTGGTTCACTCTTGATCCACTGATAACATTCAAATGTTTCTATTACATTTAGGTACTACTGTATGTAAAGCTAATACTCTCGTACTTACCCCATTATCCCCGTAACTTAGGTTTACTCAGGTGTACCTAAGTACAACTTGTACATTACTCTCTTAATGATTTACTACCAATGCCACCCATATCTATATACATATACATTTACATATACATATATATACATACATTTACATATACATATCTCTCAATGATTTACAACCAATGCCACCCATGCCAATACTTAGGATGTAGTGCTTCTTCTGTTGTCAGTAGTTTATGAATTATGCCCACTTATCTGATTCAGTACAATGTTCTTTACTTGTACGACCTTGCCTTTCTATACATCGGTCCTCTAAATATTCATAGGTTTCCTTCTCTTTATTCAGTGGAATTCACATCTGTAATGTTGGTGTGTTCCACACCCCTCGGCTTCTTGGCCTAAGGCCGCACGGTTTGTTACTAAGGTTTTGTTTAACTGGCTTGTGCCATGTTCATTGGTGTGTTTGTATACCTTTTGTATCCAATATGGTTGGTTATTTATCAATTGGGTACTTTGCCCGAAGTTTATTACTTCGCTATCAATTTGATCCTTTTAGGATCACTTCTAGTTCCTTATGCTAACTGCAATAGGATGAACATTGCCTCCTCTATGAGGTGTTTCATCACATGGTACAGACTTCTGGCTTGTTGCCCGTCTGTCTACCATCTCTTGTTTAATATCCTTATATCATTGTGTGATTATTTAGATACATTGATCGCTTACTACGCACCATGTTCGTATTTCCACGACTGTGGTTTCCATGGAATCCGCTATTATATTAGCTTCTTCTTATGTATTTCCACCATTTATACAATGGTTCACCATTTACTTGGCTGATGATAGAATATGGTATTCTTTTATTCTCTGAGCTCCTTGATCGTTATTTACTTTACACTTTACATTATAGACCTATGGTGTTTTCTTCTTAACAGATTACTGCTTGGTTTGAATAATAGCTATAACAGCTTATTTCCACATTGCTTGGCAGTAATCGTATGCTCAAGCCTCACTACATTAGTAGTTTAAAGAGATGTGTCTTCAGACATTCATTGATAACATCCTCTTCTTTGGGGTCTATGTGTTCACCGCTCTCGCGGTATTATAAAACGGGTATCCTTGTTCGTTAGTTATTAACAATCTTCACCGGTGCCGTTCATGGCAATTTCCATATGGTTCACGGTAGGTTTCGTAACCGTTCTATGGTATTGTAGTAGGTTTATGGCTTACTAGCCACGTTGCCTAGAGCTCAGCTCATCTTAGGCTGTTTACAGCATTTCTTTCCGTATACCATCAATGGTTTGGAGTTAGTATCGGGCTCCATGATAAGGTCACCGCTCACGCTTCCATTTATTGGAGTCCCATTAGATATTTGGATATTGAGCAGTACTATTTGTCAGTCTAGGATATCCCTGCCAAGTGGGACCCCTTCGGTGTTCTTATCGAGTGTTCGTTCTAATCTTATGTGTTCTTATCATGAAATCTAGTTTGACACCCTTCATGGATTGCTCCTGGTGTTGTCAAGTTATGCCATTACCTTTGGCTAACTTTGAGTATGTTCAGTTTACTCCGCATTGCGGTTCTAGATTTTAAGTTGTCCCATTTAGGGTTATCACGTCTCCCCTTCTTAGGGTAGACCATGGGTACTTCTCTTACGTTTTGACCGGTAACATCTTCTCGGTGACAAATGGTATTGTCCGGTACCTTATGTGATCACTCTGGGTTTTCACCTTGTCCATTGAATATGGGTGTTTCGTGTCAGGCATTTGCCTTACCGTGTTTAGACCGGGTATTCATTCCGGTTGTTCCATGCATTTACTTCAAGATTCTTGAGACATATCCCAATGTATTTATTTAGTTTTAGTACTTCTCGCACTTTAACTCTTAATCGTTCTCCTGGAGTGAGTTCTTGACCCCTTTAGCTTGTAAGCTTATCTGAGTTCCTTCGATCGTTCGAGGTGTCAAACTATCCTGGTTTGAATTATATGGTCTGTAGAACGGAGTTGACCACTTCCCATGTTTTGTACACCACTTGTATACATCGATGGGGTACCTTATTAGCACGTTACCACTTATCTGACTAACTCACAAAAGGGACTGCCAGGCCCGCAGCTCCTTCGAAGTGTGGTCGTCCCACATCCCGTATTGGGTACACTCATAGTGCTCGTCACACACCTAGGTGAAGTATTCTATTGTCACTCCTCTTGTATCATCCTATGATAACTTACCGTAATTCTATGGTTTGGGTTTTAAAAAAACAAAATCTGGGGTTTTAAGAAATGTTTTTAGTTTGAAAAAAATTTGTGTTTGGAATAAAAATTCTTGAGTTGAAAGAAAATCTTCATGGCATTGCCATGTCTAGGGTCTTGAACCAGTCCATCTTCTCGCTGACTGGCATGTTCTTAATACGACGGTCAGGCTTTAAGCCTTTCCAAGGTTCCGTTCTTCAAGTTTCTTAGGATTGGTGATCCTATATTTGTTCACTGTCATAGAGTACTTTAGTAGGTACTTGTCGGTTTTTGTTGAAGGTTTTCCAAATGACTCTGTTTTGCTGGCACTTGCCCTGTGCACCGTGCGCTGTAGGTTGTTTTTCAGGGTAGCATATACCGGTTACGGTATAGTTTCCATCCGAATTTGGTGGTTTTATTAGATCTTCCTATGATCTTTTGATCTTAGTGATCAATCTTTGAGTACTTCTCCAGTATTCCTTGACATGCTGTCGTTAATCCAATGCTTCGTCTCATTTCCACTCCTTTGTGGTGTTACCGAGCTTGACTATCCTTAGGAGCTACTTGTAGTCCGCGGTTGTGATCCATGAATCCTCTCCTGGTTTGATTGACCATATTGTTCGGGTATTACTATCTTTTGGTGTTGTAGATTTGGAGTTATCCACCCTTGACTAATTCCTTAGTCGTGGGTACCATTGACGGTATAGTCAGCATTTGTAGTCCGCAGATTCCTTGTCTCGGTCTTGTACTCTCCGCTTTTTTTTCGCTTCATCGTGCGGTTGTGTTTTCCTTCTTGCTGGCTACACAGGTTCTCGCGCTGCGAAGCATGTCACGCTATGTGCCACAAATTTCAGTTTTCTGTGGTTTGAATTCTTCAATCT
>JAIOTZ010001019.1:0-40794 GCA_023374045.1 Limonium bicolor
TATAATTTGGAGGTTGTAAACCTAGAACGTTGAGGATTATGGATACATTTCAGAGGCTAAGTATCATTAAATATACCTACCCTATTTTGAGGCTCACGTCCTACACTATCCTTATGGTTCTATACGAGCATATGTCTTATATGACAGCTCAATTTATGAATGCGGATAAAAAGCATAGGAAATCAAATAAGGTTAACCCCCTATGTAATATAAATGTTAATATAAACATGGTAACGAATAACTCTCCTTGACACTTACAATGAAGGTAGTATAAGTTATATTAAGAGTTTGAATTAATATATACACTAAAAGTGAGTGGAAGTTAAATTTAAAAGTAGGAAGACATACCCCTTGGCTTGTAACAATTGTTTTACACGTAAACCTTCCTAACAATATATATTAATTTCTGTGGTTCTAAATCCTCTATTTGTTACACCTAATCGACCTATTTTTGGAAGCCATTGAGCTTGTGGATTAACTACGTTTCTAAGAGATAGAAACAAACAATAAGCTTTAATTGTCCTATTACGAAACCGTAGGATTCAAACTGGAAACCCTTAGTTTGAGATCGTAATATTAAGAGATACTTAACCTAGATTGAACGTATGGTTCACCTGATTCATGGAGTTTAGAGTGAATAAGAAAAAGCCAAGCTTTAAGGTGGAGGAAATAATACTTTATGGAACTGTAATTGTTGATCGGGTTATAAAAACTTTCCCTTGGAGTCTTATCCCAAATTTAGTAATAACTATGACTTTCTTTGCTCCGAGTGATGATAACCAAAGTATAGACAATAATCAAGCCCTGATAAGTTAAATGTTAGATAAGCCTTCTAAAAAAAAGAGTGTACTCTAAGGCATCCAAGTCCATAGCTGAATTTATTGCTTGTATGAGGGGTTTAAGAGTCAAATGATTGTTGAATATAATTATTAGACAGTATGTGTCTAGACGTTTTAATAAGAATTTAGGAAAAACTGGCTTCCCCGCTTGATGATTTGATCAACGGAACTTAGTTCCGGGGATTAAGGAATACACTAGATTCAAGTATAGATTATAATAGTTATTGGAATGGTTGTATAACGGTCAAGGGAAAATGTACATGTAGTAATCACCACGTCAAAAGTTTGATAAGATAAAATCTGGAAAAATGATAATTATGTGGCTGTTTGATATTTGACGTGGGAGGTCGAACTTGATCCAGGTCAGATCAAGGGAAAACCAAACACAAAATGGTGTGGAAGGATAGTTCAACACTGATGCTGACCCCGTCAGGGTTGGATGATTCCTGAGACTCCCTACAAGTGGTCACAAACATTTTTGTGATACGTATGTATTTATTCTTAAATTTAATATAAAATTTGACTAATAAGTATATGAGATGCAGAAGGTGTAAATTAAGAGTTAAGTTGTCCAGGTTACCCTGAGGAGATTAAATAGATAAAACAACTCCGCATAAAAGGTCAAAGTGTGTAATTCTTGCTTTCTGTTAAACATTGTTGTGTTTAATTTATTTTTGAGGCATGTTTAGGCCTCAATTTAATTGATTATATATTTAATCAATATTAATTAAGTATGGGTATTTCAATATATGATGTGTATGGGTAAGGATTGGGATCCACAGGCTAGGTTATATAGTGAAGTAAGAAAGGTAAATGGAACACGAGTTCCTAGTATACCCAATAGTTTCCAAACTTGGTAACAGAAGCGGTCAAAATTGGACAACAATTAGAAACCAACCACATACCAAAAATTGAAGCTAATGCAAAGTGTGTGATAGTACAGTGAGGAATAGTAAGCTAATTTTTGCTTGGACCGCCGAAGGGCGTTATCAACTGTCCAAACTTACAGTAACTACAAATTATGACCTGCCTAAATGACGAGCAGATGTCATGAAAATGAATATATTAATTAATATGAAATACTTAAGACTACATGAATTGTCAAAAAGGTTTGTTGAAGACCTGCACGTGAAAAGCAAACACTGAATTTTATGGGATACCCAGGCACCGAGCTTACCGCCCAGTGCGGGACTGGAAAATCTTACAATCCCTTATTAACTTCGCGAGAAGATAGTGCGAAACCTTGAAATATGACAATAGAGAAACAAAATCTCAAAGTATATAACTAAACATCCATCATGGATAAGCACGGGTTTTTAATACCTAAGCAAATACCAGGGGTCTCAGCTAGTATCAATATAGTGACAGTGCTGGACTCCTAAATAATAAAGGGAAGAGAACAAACTTGAATCAATATTTTCTGAAGACGGGGGAACTGCCTAATTGGCAATACCAAATGCTACATATATACATATAATTTGGAGGTTGTAAACCTAGAACGTTGAGGATTATGGATACATTTCAGAGGCTAAGTATCATTAAATATACCTACCCTATTTTGAGGCTCACGTCCTACACTATCCTTATGGTTCTATACGAGCATATGTCTTATATGACAGCTCAATTTATGAATGCGGATAAAAAGCATAGGAAATCAAATAAGGTTAACCCCCTATGTAATATAAATGTTAATATAAACATGGTAACGAATAACTCTCCTTGACACTTACAATGAAGGTAGTATAAGTTATATTAAGAGTTTGAATTAATATATACACTAAAAGTGAGTGGAAGTTAAATTTAAAAGTAGGAAGACATACCCCTTGGCTTGTAACAATTGTTTTACACGTAAACCTTCCTAACAATATATATTAATTTCTGTGGTTCTAAATCCTCTATTTGTTACACCTAATCGACCTATTTTTGGAAGCCATTGAGCTTGTGGATTAACTACGTTTCTAAGAGATAGAAACAAACAATAAGCTTTAATTGTCCTATTACGAAACCGTAGGATTCAAACTGGAAACCCTTAGTTTGAGATCGTACTAATATTAAGAGATACTTAACCTAGATTGAACGTATGGTTCACCTGATTCATGGAGTTTAGAGTGAATAAGAAAAAGCCAAGCTTTAAGGTGGAGGAAATAATACTTTATGGAACTGTAATTGTTGATCGGGTTATAAAAACTTTCCCTTGGAGTCTTATCCCAAATTTAGTAATAACTATGACTTTCTTTGCTCCGAGTGATGATAACCAAAGTATAGACAATAATCAAGCCCTGATAAGTTAAATGTTAGATAAGCCTTCTAAAAAAAAGAGTGTACTCTAAGGCATCCAAGTCCATAGCTGAATTTATTGCTTGTATGAGGGGTTTAAGAGTCAAATGATTGTTGAATATAATTATTAGACAGTATGTGTCTAGACGTTTTAATAAGAATTTAGGAAAACTGGCTTCCCCGCTTGATGATTTGATCAACGGAACTTAGTTCCGGGGATTAAGGAATACACTAGATTCAAGTATAGATTATAATAGTTATTGGAATGGTTGTATAACGGTCAAGGGAAATGTACATGTAGTAATCACCACGTCAAAAGTTTGATAAGATAAAATCTGGAAAAATGATAATTATGTGGCTGTTTGATATTTGACGTGGGAGGTCGAACTTGATCCAGGTCAGATCAAGGGAAAACCAAACACAAATGGTGTGGAAGGATAGTTCAACACTGATGCTGACCCCGTCAGGGTTGGATGATTCCTGAGACTCCCTACAAGTGGTCACAAACATTTTTGTGATACGTATGTATTTATTCTTAAATTTAATATAAAATTTGACTAATAAGTATGAGATGCAGAAGGTGTAAATTAAGAGTTAAGTTGTCCAGGTTACCCTGAGGAGATTAAATAGATAACAACTCCGCATAAAAGGTCAAAGTGTGTCTTCTTGCTTTCTGTTACACATTGTTGTGTTTAATTTATTTTTGAGGCATGTTTAGGCCTCAATTTAATTGATATATATTTAATCAATATTAATTAAGTATGGGTATTCAAATATGATGTGTATGGGTAAGGATTGGGATCCACAGGCTAGGTTATATAGTGAAGTAAGAAAGGTAAATGGAACACGAGTTCCTAGTATACCCAATAGTTTCCAAACTTGGTAACAGAAGCGGTCAAAATTGGACAACCAATTAGAAACCAACCACATACCAAAAATGAAGCTAATGCAAAGTGTGTGATAGTACAGTGAGGAATAGTAAGCTAATTTTTGCTTGGACCGCCGAAGGGCGTTATCAACTGTCCAAACTTACAGTAACTAAAATTATGACCTGCCTAAATGACGAGCAGATGTCATGAAAATGAATATATTAATTAATATGAAATACTTAAGACTACATGAATTGTCAAAAAGGTTTGTTGAAGACCTGCACGTGAAACAAACACTGAATTTTATGGGATACCCAGGCACCGAGCTTACCGCCCAGTGCGGGACTGGAAAATCTTACAATCCCTTATTAACTTCGCGAGAAGATAGTGCGAAACCTTGAAATATGACAATAGAGAAACAAAATCTCAAAGTATATAACTAAACATCCATCATGGATAAGCACGGGTTTTTAATACCTAAGCAAATACCAGGGGTCTCAGCTAGTATCAATATAGTGACAGTGCTGGACTCCTAAATAATAAAGGGAAGAGAACAAACTTGAATCAATATTTTCTGAAGACGGGGGAACTGCCTAATTGGCAATACCAAATGCTACATATATAATATAATTTGGAGGTTGTAAACCTAGAACGTTGAGGATTATGGATACATTTCAGAGGCTAAGTATCATTAATATACCTACCCTATTTTGAGGCTCACGTCCTACACTATCCTTATGGTTCTATACGAGCATATGTCTTATATGACAGCTCAATTTATGAATGCGGATAAAAAGCATAGGAAATCAATAAGGTTAACCCCCTATGTTATATAAATGTTAATATAAACTGGTAACGAATAACTCTCCTTGACACTTACAATGAAGGTAGTATAAGTTATATTAAGAGTTTGAATTAAATAAACTAAAAGTGAGTGGAAGTTAAATTTAAAAGTAGGAAGACATACCCCTTGGCTTGTAACAATTGTTTTACACGTAAACCTTCCTAACAATATATTTAATTTCTGTGGTTCTAAATCCTCTATTTGTTACACCTAATCGACCTATTTTTGGAAGCCATTGAGCTTGATTAACTACGTTTAAGAGATAGAAACAACAATAAGCTTTAATTGTCCTATTACGAAACCGTAGGATTCAAACTGGAAACCCTTAGTTTGAGATCGTACTAATATTAAGAGATACTTAACCTAGATGAACGTATGGTTCACCTGATTCATGGAGTTTAGAGTGAATAAGAAAAAGCCAAGCTTTAAGGTGGAGGAAATAATACTTTATGGAACTGTAATTGTTGATCGGGTTATAAAAACTTTCCCTTGGAGTCTTATCCCAAATTTAGTAATAACTATGACTTTCTTTGCTCCGAGTGATGATAACCAAAGTATAGACAATAATCAAGCCCTGATAAGTTAAATGTTAGATAAGCCTTCTAAAAAAAAGAGTGTACTCTAAGGCATCCAAGTCCATAGCTGAATTTATTGCTTGTATGAGGGGTTTAAGAGTCAAATGATGTTGAATATAATTATTAGAAGTATGTGTCTAGACGTTTTAATAAGAATTTAGGAAAAAACTGGCTTCCCCGCTTGATGATTTGATCAACGGAACTTAGTTCCGGGGATTAAGGAATACACTAGATTCAAGTATAGATTATAATAGTTATTGGAATGGTTGTATAACGGTCAAGGGAAAATGTACATGTAGTAATCACCACGTCAAAAGTTTGATTAGATAAAATCTGGAAAAATGATAATTATGTGGCTGTTTGATATTTGACGTGGGAGGTCGAACTTGATCCAGGTCAGATCAAGGGAAAACCAACACAAAATGGTGTGGAAGGATAGTTCAACACTGATGCTGACCCCGTCAGGGTTGGATGATTCCTGAGACTCCCTACAAGTGGTCACAAACATTTTTGTGATACGTATGTATTATTCTTAATTTAATATAAATTTGACTAATAAGTATATGAGATGCAGAAGGTGTAAATTAAGAGTTAAGTTGTCCAGGTTACCCTGAGGAGATTAAATAGATAAAACAACTCCGCATAGGTCGGAAAAATAATCAATTGTGAGGGAAATACTAACTATTATTATTCCATGAACCATGTTAATAAATTAAATATGAGATCAAGAGACAATTACCTATAATAAGAGTATTCTCATGTAACACCCCAACTAACAACAACACACTTATCAACAAACTGTAGCAGAAAACATACTTCATCACATTACTTAACTCGTTGGTGTTACACGCCATTAACCACCCACGTGGCTAATAAGGCTATTACATATACATTGTATCGGTCTGATGGACTAGATTCCCGAGCGACTACACATTACTATCCCTTTCCATTAACAACATCAACATACATATACCTTCCAACTGTACCGAGTATTTACAAACTAATGCCGATAACAATTTCGGTCTTACTACACCTACTGTACATATACAACTTAAATGACTACCCATGTACAAACGACTACCCCGTCCTACTCTCGAACGGCTTCCAGCTCCTTGTACTTGAAAGAGGAAAAAGAAGAGAAAGGGTGGCCCCCCAGGGGCTCAGCACCTTTGCTGGTATGGTAATCCCGCAGCCCGCATGCTACCGGGCCACACACAACTATTTGTCGTCTTAGCATGCAGTTGATTACATTTGAATCATGCATGTACACCAATAACACAAAAACACATTACAATCCACAACCGAGGTCACAACAAATACAGACAACACATCTACACCTAATAAATCACTCTTCGTACCCTTTGACCCTAGAGTGTTTCTCCCTTAATGGAGCTATTTCCTTAATAGACGACACTTACCCACTAGTCGGGTTTCCATAAACGTCTCTTTTACAAACTGGGATTCATATCCATGATCCATATATTTCACATTTACACAACATATAACATCACATCATAAATAACATTGCAGAACATCACTAACACATAACATAACGGGTACGGATCTCTTTAGGAACCGCCCCAAACATAGTTAGTTCACTGGGAAGCCTAGAGAATGCTATCAAACACATGCTAAGCTCGTTTACATAACTCGTTACCGTCCTTTTAGATGAACGGATAACTTAACATAAAGAGGGATCGGATATAGTGATCCGAACACAACATACATAATCCCCAACAGACGTGAGTCAAGAGCCTTGGTTAGGCTCAGGGGTGATTGAAGACCAATGAAGGAAGACAACCAACAGAGAGAAAGCTGAAGAAACTGTTTACAACAACTCCCAAACAACGCACGACCGGAAATACCGGATTCCTCACCCCCCATAATATATAAATATTCACAGATAAAGACTCCGCTGTGGAACCTATCACATCAGCACACAATACTGTATTACGACTGAGTTAATCACACAAAGGAGGGTCCTACATTTACAGCAACATCACACACAGCATCACACAACTAACTCACACATAGCCGTGGTTAGAACGTCCCTTAGGTTGGAAACGTAATTACCGGATACCGTTTCTTACGTTTACCTAATAATGGTTAACTAGCCTTTTATGCGCATTCGAGGTTACCGGTATCGGTACGCAAACACACAACAACAATAATGACTGTAAACTCGTTTCATGAATTATCTTATAACGTGGCAAACATACAGAAAAACACATTGGCATACAAGCTGGTGTAATCCGGTAGGACATAGGTTGCAAGAAAACCATACCTGTCACCACGGTCCACTATATCATGTCCTTTTAGGTTCCTCGAACAAATCCCGTACAACTGGTAACATCACAATTACTTTTATTAATATTGGGGTAACATGTTTGCTTAACGTTTAATGCGCCCATAGTTTACCCCGTCATCCCGTTACACTTAATTTACTCTTGTAATCTTGAGTTTACAACTCCCACATCAAACCTAACACTTGTTTACACATTTTAAGGCCTTTATATGTCACCAAACAAGGCCTTAACAACATCCAAAACCATTACCCATCAATTCACCACCTTTAGAACACTTTAAAAAACATTTTAGGCCATTTTTGGTCTGGTCCGGGACTTGGTCCGGACCCAAGGTCCCGGACCACCTCTGGAAATTACTCTCGGCTTGTTTTTTGCATTGGTCCTGGACTTGGTCCTAGACTTAAGTCCTAGACCAATTCCTGCATTCACTCTCGGCATGTTTTTATGGGTGGTCCGGGTACCTATACAAGGGCTAGGTCCTGGACCATGTTAATAACTTGTCAAAACATCATTTTTCAACCCCTAATCCAACCTTAAACCTTACCTAATCATTCCATAATCTTTCCACATGTTTCCTACATGTTCAAACACCTTAAAATAAGCACTAAACCTTCCTAAACCATCACTAACTTGTTACTCGATTTCTTACAACAATTCCTAACACTTATAACATTTTTCCTTAGATTTCTAAGTGGTATATTATGCCTACTACCTCAACTAACCAAAGTGTTGTCTCTCAAACATTACCACCACTCCTAAAGCATTATTCCTCATAAACACCTCCTTTGCACAATTGCTTCTAATTTCCACAAGTTCACACTTAGACCTTCACAAGGCATTTCTTTTCCCTTTGTTTACCAAATCTTGAACAAGACTTAACACTTCACATAACAATTCCTTGGTGTGTTTAAAACACCCATTTGAGTTCTAAATCCTCCAAGACAATGCCCATGGAATCTTAACACCTAAGAACACCATGATTCACTTTCTTTCACCATCTTGACACTTAACAAATCCTAGTACCTTCTAGGTCATAAAATCTCATTAAAACACATAAACTCCTTTGTTTATCAACTAAATTTTGCCATAGCTTCTCTTGTATACTCTCACACCCAAACACTTAGGTTTTCACCTTTTTGACAACCACGAACACTTAATCACTTAACACACATTCCTTACACACAAACGTATTATTTTTCACCCTTTAACCATCCCAGACATTGATCTTCACAAGTAATGCTCTTTACACACAACTAAACCTTTAAACAACACTACATCACAATATAGTGCATAAACTTAAATTGCTTGGCTCTTAGGCGCTTAAATAACATTAAACTTAAACACTGAATTTCCACATTTAAATGCCTTCAACCTGCGAATACACACAATAATGCTCCCATGTCCTTTTAGTCCACCTTGTGGATAGTTTTCTAGCTCATTTTCCCATTGGCTCTTTAGGTTATTTATTAAGCAAATATAGCTCAATTTCCTAGTACAATAAACCACATTAAGAGAGGTCATTTACCTCTTTGTTTTCCAAGCTTTCTCACTTGTTTTCTCTTGTTTTTCTTGATTGAAAATCGGCAAGGATCTTGTATCACTTGTCAACCTTCTAACCAATATACATATAAGGGTAATGAGCATTAAGTTTAATACTTAAACTCATAATTAAAACCTAGGTTTACATAAGTGTCTTAAAACACTAAAATTGATGTTTACCTTTGGAATTTGAAAGAGAACTTGAACAAGTGGCAAGATAGGACTCCTCCTAGCCCTTTGAAGTTTGAATTAAGTTATGAAGAGAGCAAGACAAAGCACCATTGTGAGGTGAATTTTCGGGCACATACAAAAATGAGAGGAAACTTAGATTTTCTTTGGTTTTCCTTACCTTGAAGCAAAGGAGAATGACAAGCCATGAAAATATGAGCTCAAGCTCCTTCAATGGTGAATCTCCATGGCACCGAAATGAAGCTTTTGATGATTTGAAAAGATAGAAGTGAAGAGCTTGGTCTAACTAAGACAAATATGGTCTTAGAATTTGATTTGGAGCATTAATGAACATTTGGTGAGCAATTGAAGTTAGAGAAGAGAGGGGCTGTAGCAAGATCGGTTTTGGTTGGGAGAATAGAGGAAGAACACGGTGGGAAGACAAGGAAATGAAGAGGAGAGGTGAGAGGTCTCACTTTTGCAAGATATTTAAGCTTAAAAGCAAATAGTAACTTTACTTTATTTCTTTATCTTTTCTTTAGTTGGATGACTAGATTTGTAACACCCTGGATTTTTACCTCAAAACATAGCATATGAAAATACAAATCTAACGGCGCAAACGGCATTAAAAACGGACTTCAAACGAGTTCTAAAAGGGCAAAACAGAGTAGGTCCGAACTTGTGTCCGGACATGGAAAGTTCGGACACAAGCCGAAGCGAAATAGACTAAGGAAAACCAAACGTCCGAACTTGTGTCCGGACTTCGAAGTTCGGACACAAGTCGAGTTTCAAATCTTCGGAAAAAAATCCTTACGTGGTCCGAACATTGGTCCGAACTTGCAAGTTCGGACATAGGTCAAGACTTGCAAGCTGAACCCGTCCTCGCATGCTGTCCGAACATAGAAGTTCGGACAGATGTTCGGACACAGCCAAACAATCAAAGACCTTGAAACTTTCGGGGCCTGTCCGAACATTGATGTCCGGACGGACGTTCGGACAGGTCCTTAAGTGCAGCTTTTAAAATGTAAACAGAAACCAAAAACCATTAGAAACTCTCATGTAAAACTCAATAACAAAGGAGGAACTCTTGAACAGATAAGATCATTATTATATACTCAGTACAAGCTCAAACTCAAATAAAACCAATTCATAAACGCCAATAAATTCATTTAGCCAAAACTCAGATGAACATAACCTTTAACTCAGCAGCGGATCTCAAACGTCCAGGGCATTACCGCCACACCCAATTCCCATGGGTGCTCAGGCTAATGAACCAATTAACACTTAAAAACAAAATTAACTTTCAAGTTACACGGAAGCAAAACAAACATTTAATGTATAAAGCTTTGAGAACATAACAACATCTCTCAATCACTGAAATTTGAAACATCGCCTTAATTATTCGTAGTCCCTAATCTATATGATGCGTCGCTCCGATCCCCATAATCAGTCATCCATAACTGCGATCATAAACATAGACAAAACACAGAAAGGATCGCACAAATCAGAAAAACTGAGTAAATTCCACCTCAACCTGTAAAATACATTTCAGAACTCATTTGCCTTTAATAAACAGATGAGAAGTTTTTACTGAACAGTTAATGAATTTCCAGAAAATGTAACGATTCCGAAAGCACAGTAGGGAGCTTTCAACAGGAGGTAACCACAATTCCAAACACGGGGTCACCTAGGGGACCCCAAACAACAATTCCGGGACAGACACCTATGGGACCGTCAAACAACCACCTCACCCTAAGTCCTTAAGTGTGCACACCCCCTATGAGACAGCAGTAACATAGAGTAGATCAAAGGGCTTAACTGCAACAATGTGTGCAGCGCAAATAACAATAAACATGGGGAGCACCTATGGGCTCCCAAACAATAGAATACAACCTGCGAAAGACTCCCAAAATCCAGAACCAAAATCCACAGCACCATCCAATTCCTCAATTCCAAAACGTGGGAAACAATCCCAAATCCTCTAACCACAATCGAGAACTCATAAAACATAGCGGAACCTTTTCCAATTCTTTTACAAAACATCAGTCAAACAATCATTGAGCATAGAATTTACCTGGAACAATCCAAAATCCCTCAAGAGCCCAACTGCTCCAGTCTATCGATAGCGTTCGTCGATGTAATCGGCGTCTAGGTAACCAAAACAACAATCAGAAGAAACTAATAATGCGTACAACAATTATACAACCCTAATTAGAATACATTAACCCACAATTTACTAACTGGCACCAGAGAATTTGATTAGACCTCGATGGAACCGGCGTGGAATCACCAAGAATTGAAGAAGGAGAGTGTGAAGAGTTTGAAAAGAGTATGAGTGCAAGAACGGCGTATTGAGGATGAAGATGGATGAGAGAATTGGTGTTTTAAATAGAGAACTAATTGTAAAACAATAAAGGAAACATAAATTTAGTAATTAAAAGTCTAGGTTTTAAGGAGAGAAGATAATAAATACTAGAAGAGAAATCAGTTTTGCCAATATTCAAAAGGTGTAGAACTTATAATTAAATTAATGAATCCCCACTTGAAAATAGAAGAACGTGGGTAACCGTTGTAACAAGATGAGAATGAGAAATAAAATAATTAGGAAGTTAATTAATAAACATCTACTTGGAAGGAAGTAGTTTAGAAACAAATAGATGTATATATTGTAAAAGGTTTCAAAGTTCAATAGGAAGAGAGACAATCACGTTAAAAGAAAGAATCACAAAGCTAATAATATATTTGCTGAGAGAAAAATAAGGAGAGATAATAAATATTATTTTAAGTAGTCAAACGGAATTTGAACTCTTGAAATTAAATAACCACAAGGAGAAAGCCAAATTGAATTCGAACTCCATATGTCTAAAGTTAATAAATTGGGAAGAAGATTCTAGAATAGTATTTTATAGCATAAATAAATAAAACGAGGTTAAGAGGATAACGTAGTATCCAAATAGTATGACATCCGCAATATATATCTAAAACCGAATAAGGCCAAAACGTTACGAATAGTTGTAAACACTTTTAAGGAGAAGGATTAAATTGGAAGTAGTTGTCATTTAATTCTCTGGGCCAACCTAATACTAACCTCAGCCTCATAAATCAAACTATATACTATATCATTCCTAACCTGCATTTCCCGGGTATTTCATCTCATCCCCCTTAAAAGGAAGCTTCCCCCTCGAAGCTAAAACTCATCCTTACAGCGAAAACTACTAACTAAGTACTGACTGAAACGATTACCTGATCGAAGAGTTGTGGGTACTTCTTCCTCATCTCCTCCTCCACTTCCCACGTGGCCTCCTCCGTCCCAAGATTTGACCATAAGACCTTGATCGTGCGGGTGGACTTCGATCTGGTCTCTCTTGTCTTAGTATCCATGACTCTGATGGGATACTCCTCATAAGAGAGATCCTGTTCTAACTCCAAGACCTCTGGTTGCAACACGTGCAAAGGGTCGGGGACGTACTGCTTCAGCTGGGATACATGGAAGACATTGTGAACCTTCTCCAGCTCACAAGGAAGTGCCAGGCGGTATGCCACCTCTCCAATCCTCTCTAAGATCTCGTAGGGCCCAACGAATTTGGGACTGAGCTTCCCTTTCTTCCCGAATCTGGTTACCCCTCTCACAGGAGATACCTTCAGAAAGACTTGTCTCCCACCTCGAACTCAACTGGTCTGCGCTTGAGGTCGACATAGGACTTCTGCCTGTCCTGAGCTGCCTTCATCCGACTCTGGATCACTCGAACCTGCTCCATAGTCTCCTCAATCAGCTGTGGCCCCAAAACAACAGTTTCACTAATGTGGCTCCAACACAACGGTGTTCTGCACTTTCTCCCATACAAAACTTCATAAGGGGCCATCTTGATGCTGCTATGGTAACTGTTGTTGTACGAAAATTCCACCAAGTGCAGCATATCAGCCCATGAACCCTGGAAGTCCATCACACATGCTCGAAGCTTGTCCTCCAAGGTCTGGATGGTTCTCTCGGTCTGGCCATCAGTGGCTGGATGGAAAGCAGTGCTCAACTTTAGCTTGGTGCCCATTGCTTTCTGAAATTGCTGCCAGAAATGGGCTAGGAATCTCGAGTCTCTGTCTGATATAATGGTCTCAGGTACTCCATGATATCTCACCACATTCCTGATGTAGGCATCCACCAACTGACTCATGGACCACGTCTTCTTCATGGGTATGAATCGTGCGGACTTAGTGAGGCGACCCACTATTACCCAAATCTGATCGACTCCTCCTCTCGCCGGTGGTAAACCCATCAAGAAGTCCATGGAAATGGAGTCCCACTTCCACTTTGGGACCTCCAGCGGCTGCAATAAACCTCCCATCCTCTTATGCTCGAATTTGACCTTCTGACAGGTAAGGCACTTTGATACGAACTCCGCCACCTCCCTCTTCATCTTAGGCCACCAAAACATCCTCTTCAAGTCTTTATACAATTTGTCACCACCAGGATGGACCGAATAGGGAGTATTGTGGGCCTCCCTCATCAGTCTCTCCTTTACCTCGGCACACCCCTGAGGCACACACCATCGACCTCTTAATCTCAAGCTGCCATCGCTGTGGATCTCGAAACCCTCTGCTTTACCTTCCTTCATCTTTTCTCGGATCCGCCCTAACTTCGCGTCACCAGACTGCCCTTTGAGTATCTCCCCATAGATGTCGGAAGAAATACTCATGTGGTACAACTTCACCTCCCGCTCTACTCCTCTAGCCTCCATCACCTCCAGATTTAGTCTCTGAAAGTCACGAACTAGTTCGTCTGGAAGAACCCACATTGAATTCAAAAGAATGACTTTTCTTTCTGCTCAGAGCATCGGCCACTAGATTAGACTTCCCTTCATGATACAAAATCTCCAAGTTGTAGTCCTTGATCAATTCCAACTTCCGCCTCTGCCTCATATTAAGTTCCTTCTGGGTGAAGATGTATTTGAGGCTCTTGTGGTCGGTGTAGATCTTGCAGGTGACACTGTAGAGGTAGTGCCTCCAAATCTTAAGGGCAAAGACTACTGCTGCAAGCTCTAAGTCATGCGTTGGGTATCAGGTCTCATATTCCTTCAGCTGTCTCGATGCATAGGCTATGACTTTCCCGTGCTGCATCAAGACACACCCCAAGCCATACTTAGAAGCATCACTGAAAACCTCGAATCCGTCTGTCCCTGAGGGTAAGGTTAGCACTGGGGCTGTGGTCAACCTATCCTTGAACATCTGGAACGCCGTCTCGCAATCATCGTCCCACTGAAACTTGGTTACCTTCTTCATGAGGTTTGTAAGGGGTCTAGCAATCTTCGAGAAATGCTTCACAAATCTTTTGTAGTAACCCGCTAGACCCAGGAAGCTACGAACCTCTGTCAGGTTGTTCGGTGTTGGCCTCTCTTTTACTGCTTGGATCTTGGCCGGGTCCACTGAGATTCCCTTCTTAGTAACGATGTGGCCCAGGAAGGGCACTCGGTCCAACCAAAAGTCACACTTGGACAGCTTGGCGTAAAGCTGCTGCTCCCTCAAGATCTGTAAGACTGATCTCAGGTGCTCCTTATGCTCTTCCTCATCTTTGGAGTAGATGAGGATATCTTCAATAAATACCACCACAAACCGGTCTAAATAGGGGTTAAAGATCCGGTTCATGAGGTCCATGAAGACTGCCGGCGCATTCGTCAATCCAAAGGGCATCACCAGGAACTCAAAGTGCCCATACCTGGTCCGGAAGACAGTCTTCGGGATGTCCTTCTCTGCAACACGAAGCTGGTGGTATCCCGACCTCAGGTCTATTTTGGAAAAGACTCATGCACCCTGTAGCTGATCAAAAAGGTCGTCGATTCTGGGCAAGGGGTACCGGTTCTTCACCGTGATCTGGTTCAACTCCCGGTAGTCTATGCACAGCCTCATGCTCCCATCCTTCTTCTTTACGAACAACACAGGAGCTCCCCAAGGCAATACACTCGGACGAATGTATCCCTTATCCAAGAGGTCCTCCAACTGAACCTTCAGTTCCTTCAACTCTGAGGGCGCCATACGGTATGGGGCCTTAGAAATAGGCGCTGCTCCTGGCACAAGGTCGACACTGAACTCCACCTCCCTGTCTGGCGGCATGCCAGGAATCTCATCTGGAAAGACGTCAGGGAACTCATTCACCACTCGGATCTCTTCTAATGGGTTTTGTAACACCCCCAAACACTGGCCTAGGAGTTAGGGGTATTACACGCCGCGTATTATTACATAATAACGCAAGGCTCTAATAAACAGAATTAAACAGATAATCAAATAAGGCCCAAACGAAATACTTCAATACAGTATTATCGAAGAGATGTTAAAACATCCCAAAAAGTCATTACAGAACCCACCAAACAGATGTCAAAAGCGGAAGCTTAACACAATATGCCCAAAGGCTCAAATCAATACAAAGTCTCAAAAGTAACTAATATGAAACATCTAACTCCAGAGCTGCAAACGACCTCACTGATCAATCTGCAAAAGCGTTAGAAGTAGGGGAATGAGCACACAACTATGCCCAGTAGATGACCAACTTCATCAACCAGCATGCTCAAAACATTTACAGAATATTGACAAATCAGAAGGAGTCAAGAATCCACAAATATATCAGAAATCAGAAACAGAAGTCCATCATTAAGGGACTAAACAGAGCAGAAGCAGACAGAAGCAGAAAACAGAGTGGGACACTAGCGATCACAGCATACAGACAGAACGAGCAACCAGCTCGTGAACAGAACGAGGAAACCTCACTCGTAAACAGAACAGGTGTAAACACCCGTGAACAGAACGGGGAACATCACCCGTGAACAGAAGGATCCTACATAGCGCGCTACGAGACAGCGTAACCAGCCATCCAAAGGCTCAGACACAGAGATAACTAGGTCCCAAAACAGAAGCTTAAATACAGATAAGCATATGTGCACCAAAGGCACCAGAAAGCTCATAGATAGCTTGGAAATCAGAAGGGGAATCCAACCCCGCAAACAGAAGTCAAAACGGAGCTCAAACGAGCAAGTTATGGCCAAAACAGTAGCCTGTCCGAACTTGTGTCCGGACATCAATGTTCGGACACAAGTCGAGACTCAGAAGGCAAAATCAGACAGATGTCCGAACTTGTGTCCGGACTTCAAAGTTCGGACACAAGTCGAACCTTAAAACAGAAGAAGAGCCAGAGGTGTCCGAACATCCAAGTTCGGACGGATGTTCGGACATTTCGAAAACAGAACGTGGAGAGTCCGAACTTGTGTCCGGACATCCGATGTTCGGACACAAGTCGAAGCAAACCAGAGATGCAGAAGGCTGTGTCCGAACTTCAAAGCTCGGACGGAAGTTCGGACACAGCGAAGATTTTCAAAAGATTAAGCGCAGAAGGGCATGTCCGAACTTCAAAGCTCGGACGGAAGTTCGGACATGCCGAAAACCTCAGAAATCAGAAGCGAATTCAAACGAACAGAGGCACAAAAACCAATCCAAATCAACACACACATTTACAAAACAACCTTGGGGGTTTAATCCATTGAAAGGCATTAAACGACATAAACCACACACAAACACAAGATCAAATCAGTGAGTAAATGCAGAACCCAAACTCCCCAAGGCTGAACACACGGATCGAATCCGAAAGCCACCTACCTCGAATTAACAGCAGAGACGAAACCCGGTCTGAACAGCAGAGAATCTCAAATCCGAAACAGAGCAACCGACCACGCCGACACAGCAAGTCAGACCAAATGCAATTCCAGGATTCTGAATAACTACAACGCAGAACAATGCCAATTCAGAAACGCAAACCTAACCCAAAAACTGAAACTGCAGTCCAAACTGTAACGAAACCCTCACCTGAATCCAACGTCGAACACCAGACGGAGCCAATCGCAAGAGAAAGAACGGAACTGAAGCCAACGCTGAATCACAATCAGATTGGGAAAGAAATTAGAATGAGAAGAACTCAGAACCGAGGGATTAACGAACAAAGTAATCTGACAACTCTACCTCGAAGAAACCAGCAATTCGCAAGGACTAGCAATCTGCAGTGGAACCTTGACAGCAGAATAATGAGGCTTGACTGATCGAGAGAAAGAACGGCTTTGAGAGAGAAGAGAGAGAGAGCAAGGAAGAGAGGAGCGTGAACGATCGTGAGAACGTGCTTAGAAGTGAGGGTAATTAAGAAGGAAAGAAATAAAATAATAAGAGTTTATTAAGTTAATCTCACCAGAATTTAAATGGGAAGGAAGAAAGACCTTTCTACCCATGTCTTTATTCAGAAGGACGTCCATGTCCTAAATCCAAAATGAACCAACTTAATGAACCATAGTAACTTAAATAAAATATAACCAAATCTTGGGTTATAACATCACCTCCCCCTTAAAAGAATTTCGTCCTCGAAATTAAAACATACCTACTGCTCAAAAAGGGCGGGAAACTTAGAACGGACTTCGCTTTCAACCTCCCAGGTCGCCTCTTCCTCTGACTGACCCGACCACTGCACCTTCACCAAGGGCATGGTCTTACTCCTGAGCTTGCGGACATCCCGCGCTAAAATCCTCAAAGGAACTGCCTCAAACGTGAAGTCCTCCCTCAACTGAAGCGGACTGAAGTCGATCACATGAGATGGGTCCGGAATGTACTTCCTCAGCATCGAAACATGGAAAACACTGTGCACTGCTGCTAAAGACGGAGGCAGAGCCAAACGATAGGCAACGGTCCGATCCTCTCTAGGATCTCAAAAGGACCCACAAAACGAGGGCTAAGCTTGCCTCTCTTCCCAAAACGAACGACTCCTCGCACAGGAGAAACCTTCAGATACACATGATCGCCCACCTCAAACTCTAGAGGTCGTCTCCTCTGATCGGCGTAGCTCTTCTGACGACTCTGAGCCACAAGCAGACGCTCTCTGATAGACTGAATTTTGCCCACAGCATCCTGAACCAAGTCTGGACCAATCACGCTCTCTCCTTCAGATCATCCCAACAGATGGGTGATCTGCACCTCCTGCCATACAAGGCCTCAAACGGAGCCATCCCGATACTGGTCTGGAAACTATTATTGTACGCGAACTCTATCAGTGCCACGTGCTGATCCCAGCTGCCCCCAAAGTCGAGTACACATGCCCTGAGCATGTCCTCTAGGACCTGATTCGTCCTCTCTGTCTGCCCGTCTGACTGAGGATGGTAAGCTGAACTGAAAGACAACTTCGTCCCCAACGCCTGATGCAAACTCTGCCAGAATCTGGACACAAACCTCGGATCTCTGTCAGACACAATCGAAGCCGGAACCCCATGCAGACGCACTATCTCATCAATGTACAACTGAGCCAAGCGGTGCAAACTGAAGGTCTTCCTGACAGGTAGGAAGTGAGCGCTCTTCGTGAGCCGGTCCACAATGACCCAAACGCATCAAAACCCCGCGGAGTCTTAGGCAGTCCCATGACAAAATCCACCGACGCTCTCCCACTTCCACTCCGGAACGGGAAGAGGCTGAAGCAAACCAGCTGGTCTCTGATGCTCAGCTTTGACCTGCTGACAGGTCCGACATCTGGATACAAAGTCTGAAATGTCTCTCTTCATGTTACCCCACCAGAATGTCTCACGTAGGTCCCGGTACATCTTCACCCCTCCTGGGTGTACGAGTACGGAGCTCCATGAGCCTCCTGCATGATCTCACGCCTCAACGCGTCGTGCCGGCACACAAACACGGCCTCTGAACCTCAGGCAGCCATCCTCTGAAACCCGGAACTCGGACTCCTGACCAGCAGACAAACTCTCTCTGATCTTACACAGACTGACATCAAGCTCCTGACTGGCCTTGATCCGGTCGATCAAGGTAGGCTGAACCTGCAGTGCTGCTAACATCCCAGACCTCTCTGGACGGACAACCCAGATACCCATGCGCTGCAACTCCTGAGCAGACTCTCCACACCGGACAAAGCACAAACAGTCCCAGACGGACCCCTCCTACTGAGCGCATCAGCAACCACATTCGCCCTACCCGGATGGTAGAGGATCTCTAAATCATAATCGTGCAACAACTCCAGCCACCTCCTCTGCCTCAAGTTCAACTCCTTCTGAGTGAACAGATACTTGAGGCTCTTATGGTCCGTATACACCTTGCACGCTGCCCCATACAAGTAGTGCCTCCAAATCTTCAACGCAAAGACCACCGCAGCCAGCTCCAGATCGTGGGTCGGATAGTTCTTCTCATATGGCTTCAAATGACGAGAGCCATATGCTACTACCTTCCCATGCTGCATCAGAACGCATCCAAGTCCCCTATGGGACGCATCACAGAAAACCTCAAGACCCTCGGTCCCCTCCGGAAGAGTCAAGATCGGCGCAGTAGTCAACCTCTTCTTCAGCTCCAGAAAACACTGCTCACAGGCATCGCTCCACTCAAACTTCACATCCTTCTGCAGCAGACGAGTCACGGAATCACCAACTTGGAGAAGCCCTCCACAAACTTGCGATAGTAGCCCGCTAGTCCAAGGAAGCTACGAATATCTCCGACATTAGTAGGCCTGGCCCACTCAGTAATAGCTCGAATCTTCTCCGGGTCCACGGAGATACCATCCTTGGAGACCACATGTCCCAAGAATACCACCTGATCTAGCCAGAACTCGCACTTCTTCAGCTTCGCATACAGCTCGTTCTCCCTCAGAGTCTGGAGAACGGTCCTCAAATGCTCCTCGTGCTCCTCAGCACTCTTGGAATACACCAAGATGTCATCGATAAAACTACAACGAACTGGTCCAAAAACGGCTTGAACACCTGTTCATCATATCCATAAATACTGACGGCGCATTCGTCAACCCGAATGGCATCACTAGGAACTCGTAGTGTCCATAACGAGTCCTGAAAGCGGACTTAGGCACGTCGTCTGCCTTAATCCTCAGCTGATGATATCCCGACCTCAGATCGATCTTCGAAAACACCTTAGCTCCTGCTAACTGGTCGAACAAGTCGTCTATGCGCGGGAGAGGATACCTATTCTTAATGGTAACCTTGTTGAGCTCCCTGTAGTCAATGCACAACCGCATGCTACCGTCCTTCTTCTTTACAAATAGCACTGGCGCTCCCCAAGGCGACACACTCGGGCGAATGAAGCCCTTATCCAGCAGCTCCTGCAACTGGACCTTCAACTCCTTGAGCTCAGCAGGCGCCATCCGGTATGGGGCCTTCGAAATGGGCTGAGTCTCAGGTGCGAGCTCGATCGAGAACTCCACCTCTCTGACAGGGGGAAGCCCAGGCACGTCGTCCTGGAACACGTCGGGGAAGTCTCTGACCACTGGAATCTCCTCCAACTTCGCATCCTTGCGAACCTCAGGGATGTAGCACAGATATCCCTGGCATCCTTTCCTCAGAAAACGGAACGCCTGCATCGCAGATATGACTGGCGGCGAGCACGGGAGTCCATTCCCTGCTACAACTAGACGGGGCTGACCCGGCTCCTCAAAAGTGACTCTCGAAGCAGCACAATCAATATGGGCATGGTGCGCAGCAAGCCAATCCATGCCCAGAATCACATCAAAAGAAGTCATCTCCATCGGGATGAGGTTAGCACACAGAGTCCTATCTCTGACTAACACAGGACTATCTTTGCAAACAGAATTCAACAACATAGAAGAGTCCCTAACTAATGGACTATGCACACACAACTCAACACCCAGAGGCACACAGGCAAACCGAGCTCACCCACTAACTCAGCAGAAATAAAAGAGTGGGTGGCTCCAGAGTCAAACAAACAGAAAACAGAACGAGATGACAGCTGGAGAATACCTGTGACAACTCTGTCAGTCGATCGGTCTCTCTCCAGCCATCGCGTACACTCTGGCCTGGCCCTGGGGGCTTCTTCTGCTCAGCCCGGTCTCGATCTCTAGACCCAGATGTAGATCCTCCAGCTCCATCTCCAGAAGCTACCTCTGCTCCTCTCACCTGAGGGCAATCAGCAATCCTATGCCCCATGGATCCACACTTGAAGCAGGCCCCGGACTTCCTGTAGCAGTCCTGACCTCTGTGAAACTTGCCACAGACCTGGCACTTCGGAGTAGGAGCTGACGAAGACGAACCCCCTCTATCTCGTGAACGGTCCCCAGAGCGGTCTCCAGTAGACTGCTTCTTCTGAGAAGCAGGCTGATCCCTCCTATCACTGTCATCGGACCTCTGCTTCCTCTTCTGATCCTTCCCTCCGGACTGGCGACCTCTCAAGTCAGCCTCTACCAACAGGGCGACATCAGCAACGTCCCTGAAGGTCTTGTGACGTAGTGGCGTCACCGCAGATCGGATATCCGGCCTCAGGCCGCTCTCAAACTTCCTGGCCTTCCTATGCTCGTCAGGCTCAGGTGCAAACTTAGATAGGCTAATAAACTTGCGGACGTACTCCTCAACGCTCATGTCCCGACCCTGGCGTAGTCGGTTATACTCCAGGATGCGCTGATCCTTGTAGACGTCGGGGTAGAACTACTTGTTGAACTCCCCAATGAACTGCTCCCACGTCCATGGCTGTGGGAACTTCCCCATCACTGACCTCCACCACTCCTTGGCTTCGGCCTTGAACAGAAAGGTAGCGAAGTCGACCTTCTGCTCCTCCTCAGAGCCCATCACTCGAAGCAAATCCTCCACCTCTGACAACCAGTGGCTGGCCTCCTGGGGGTCTCCTGCCCCATCGAACGACGGCGGCTTCAGCTTCATGAATTCCTGAAGCGCCTTCACGTTCCTCCCTCCAGCATCTGCCCCAGCCGGGCCTGCTCCGCCAGCTGGACCGCCCCCCGCAACCATGGTCTGCATGAGCTGCGTCATGAACTGCTGAACAGCATCAGCAACATTCCCTGGAGGGTTATTCGCTCTCCTAGGCGGCATTCTGAAAGTCCAACAGCAGACAATTAGACTCCGACACTAACACTGACATTTCTGACTGACTGGCTAACTTAAAATCCCAGCAGATTAGAACCCAGAGCTCTGATACCACTAAATGTATACCCCTAACTCCTAGGCCAGTGTTTGGGGGTGTTACAATTAGGGCCTATGCAAGGAACACTTGAGGTATTGTGTACAAATTAAACAAATAGCGGAACCACCAATTAACATGAGATGCCGAAGAAACTTTCAGCTTTTATTAAACAACACGTTCCAACTAGAATATACTTACTTACTGTTTGGGCTTAGAAGATATTTATAGGGCTGCCCATGGTAGGTTAACCGTCTTATTCGTTCGATTAACCGGGTCTTCTGTTTTTTAAATTTAATTTCATTATCATTCCATTTAGATCGGTTAACTGAATCCGGTTAACCGTTTAATTCGATTTTCTAAAATTCAATTCCATTATCATTCCGTTTAGACCGGTTAACCTTTAGTTCGGTTCGATTTTATCGGTTAACCTTGTAGCCGTATATTTTTTTTATTGATGAGATCTATACCATTAATATAGTACAAAATTGATCATTCCCTTAAATTATGAGTGACATATCAAATATATGTGACAAAAAATATAATAATATGTATATTCCCTCAATAGCTAGCGTTAATTATTATATAGGTGAGCATTAATATTTGAAGTTTTTCATTGTTCATAAATTTAATACCGTTACTGAAAACCAAACCGGATACTTTACACGGTTCGGTTAACCATACCGCAAGAACCGGTACGATTAACCTGAAAACAGGTACGGTTCACTTCGGTTTCAGTCGGATACCGCGGTTTCTGAATTTTTGGAAAGCTCTAGATATAATTACAAGTTCACGATGAGTACAAACACACCCTGAACAATCTCTTGATAAGAAAAAAAACTTAGTGATGGAAAAGATACACGATTGAACACTTGATCGCAGACTTTGATACCTCATGTGCTTGATGAACTCTCTCTTATTATTTGGTTATTCATTAAAGCGCGTGTGATGTGAAGACCCATGTCCCATGAAAAGCCCACATCGATTTATCCTCTGGATACTTGAAACTGAATATGGAGAGTATTTATTGGGCCTGAAAATAAACCATCTACTTTGAACTGATGATGGTATAACCTCTTAAACCTTGAGAAATACTCCAGTTATAATTGCTGATATAAATTTGTTTATAGTTTCAACCTCAAATTATAAAAAAAGAAAGAAAGAAAAAAATTGCTGGTAGAAGATCTTCATCAATTTTGTGGAAATGGGAACCATTTTCGATTTGTAAATTCAACTCTGTAAATATAGAAAAGTTAAACTATACCCACCACCAAAAATTGACGATGGAAATCCCATTGCATCTATGAAAATAGAAACAACAAGAAGTTATATTGTCTATTATCTTGTAACATAATCTTTTTGGTGTTTTTTTATGGAATTGAAGTATAGTCGGTGGTGATAATTGATATTGTTGTTCATGGTGATGTCGCTTGTGTTGTTATTAGTGGTTGATGCTGATGGTTGGTATTATTTTTTACAATTTAGTTGCTATCGCTGTTATATTTGTTGCATTATTGTTTATGTTATTTTGTTTATCGTTTTTGTGAGGTAGTATTGTTGTTGTTATTGTAACATAATTCTGTTTTTTGGTGTTATTATTTGTATTGTTGTTGTTTGTGTGTGAGGGTCTTTTGTTCTTGTTGACGTTCTTGTGGTTAGTAAATAATGTTATTATTATGTTGAATGACTTTAACAATAACGGTCACTATTAACTAATATTATATGTTGTTAATGTTATTGTTCTTGTGGTTCGACCACCCCATGTGGGTTGATCTGACTTAACTTCACGCATATGACGATGTCTCCAAGAGGCGTGGGGCGGTCGGTTTCTGAAGACGACGTCACGTACTCGAACTGAAGTCCGACTGACCCACATGGGGCGATTGTCATGGGATGGTAGATTCCAGTAGCTTGGCGACAGATATGACTGATCCACATGGGGAGGCCCTTTAGGGAGGTCGGTCTTCAAAATGCTTTATCTTCTTTGTTTTAGCTCCGATTTTGATCTGTTTGCGCCTACGCGTTCCTCTCTTCGTCTGCTTTGCTTCTAGCTATGTTATTCCTCCTGTTTAAGCAATAATATGTAGACACACCAATAAAATACAAACTACAGGAAAACTAATTAAAGTGGAGAAATGAGCATGAAAAGTTTTGATAAAACATATGAAATAGACCCCTAATTCCCATTTAGATACTCATAAATGCGCTCTTTGATATAGTCAAAGAAAGAAATAAACTTTCTCTTGTTTGATAACCTCTTTGAACAAAATATTTGTATTCCTTTCTTTAATAGTATATGTATCGGTATTGTCCCCCTTGGTGTTCATTGTTGTAGTGTTACACAAAATCCACATATAGTAACATTTGGTGCTTCAACCTTATGGTTTATTAATTTAATCAGTAAGTAAAAAAGGTAGTAAAGTATCACTATTAACTAGGGCCAACACAAAAACACTCAGGGCATGCTTGGTAGGTGGGTATAGCGATCACTCTATGGGAATGGAAATAACTTTTTTCTATTTGCACGTTTGTTTAGTAAAATACTATTTTTTACCAATTGAAATGAAAAGTTGAAGTGGCGTTAATTTCGGAAGAAATGAAACTAAAGATTATTCTCTTTGAATCTCAACGTGTGTTTATATCTTTTATCTTCAGTATTTTTTCAACAAACTATGGATATCTCTTCCCACAGTATTTTCTTTCTCATGCAGAAGTCACTGTGATCATATTCTTTCTTGGTAACTTTAGCATTCATCTGCAACAGTTTCATCATGTAGATTTGCCCAGATCATGCTCCTTACCTATTCAACTTTGTTTTTATTTTAAGTACCACTTCCCATTCAACCTCCATCTCTCCTTCGATGGGAGCAACTCTCTTGATACCATATCCGCACCCCCCGATTGTTCCTTGATTTCTCTGCCTTCTCCATTAACGTTCCTTGCTTCAGCCTGTAAGACCTACCACCCGTTCAGGTTTTCTCTTCTTCCTTAAGTCTCTCTCTTCTAGAAGTTCAAAACATCACTTTACAGTGGCCCCTTGGGACAAAAGCCTTCATGATGACATCCTGCATGAGCGATGTGTGTTGAATCATTGCAATGCCTGCCTTTGTCTCTCATTTTCTTTTCCTTCATCTAATCCTAATCCATCGCTCCATCATCTGGCTCTATCCACCTCCTCCTTCCTTAGCTTGTACCCAATTCTAGTACTTCCATGGCCAAATCACCTCTGCATGCATTGATGGATGATCCCTCAGCTTACTATGCAGATCTTTCCCTAACTAAAGAGGAGGGAAAGGCTACAACTTACAAGACTTGGAGGATCATCCCCTTTCACGACCATTCTAACGTGTCTTCTCTACAAGTCCTTTGCCTCAAAGCATATCGATTTTTGAGCTCTTGAAATCTCTCTTTGAAATACCCCTAAATTAATTTAAATTAATTTAGGGGATTTCTTTTATTAAATATTAAATTATTATATGGAATTATGAATATTAAATTATTATATGGAATTGTGAAATTATTTAGGGGTTTTCTCCTATTTAACCCTAATTATTATATATTATTATATAGTATTATGAATTTTAATAAGATTTATAAGTCAATAAATCTTGGGAAAATTTCTAAACACTCCAACTATATTATAAAGATTTTAGGAAGTGTTGGAACATTGTTTTGAAACTAAAAGTCAATATAAAATTCTAGAAACCTTAAAGCTTATTAAGCCTTGCTAGGGTTGACTTTTTGAGAATGGTCAAACCAGGCCATGAAACCTATACCAATAAATAGGTTATGGAAAACCATGAAGATCGATAAAAAGAACGTCAAAAACGGATCTTCCTAGCCAAAGTTATGATCAAATGAAGTTTAGAGCCAAAATTTTGATAAAAGGCTGACGTGGCATGGACTGCTGAGTCAGCGCGCGTCTCGGGAATCGCGCCCCAGTATACTTAGTCGTTTATCTGCTAGATTTCCGGTAACAGAAAATCAGGTTTTACCCTATCTTGTGACCTTCATAACTTTCTCATCTTAAGGAATTTTTTAGTGTCGTCTTCTTTGTTGTCTTCTCCTACATTCCCTATAAACAACCATAACTCACACAAACCCTAACTCGTTCTGAATCAACCGGAAAATCGAATCAAAGTAGCCACCCTACAAAAACCGTAACTGCAGTTTCAGTTTTTCCCTACGAATCAGGTAACTTCCTCTAGCCATAACTTCTTCGTTTCTCATCCAAATTTCATGTTCTTTAGCTCGTTTTGAAGAGATCTAATCCCTCTAAAACTTTCATGTTGATGACCTAATCCAATTCCCAACCGTTTGGAAGAACAAGGTGTCTAAAGTTTCGGTTTCGCCAGCACCTAAAATCATACTGAAACTGTAAGGTATAAACTCGTGACTTGCGACCTTAATTTCTTTTTGTGTGTTGCGAGTTAGGATTAGTTATTGTTATCAATACGTAGATCTAAGTTTACTCTTTCGATTGAGCCCTTACACATAGCCTAACTCGATTGTACTGCAAGTTATAGATCCTCAAAGTAGGCTTCGTGAACTGCTCGAAAGTTCGAGTTTTCCAGATTTCCCGAATCGAATCCTCCGTTTTTGCAACTCCGGTAAGTTTCCGATCAATTGCTCCGTTATGGTCATTCGAAATCTTGTTACCGGCCTAACCCATGTCTCAATTTAATCAATTACGTGTTAGATTAGGAGAATTTGTCTGATTAGTTTTCGAATCAAATTCTGTATCCAATATGAACCCTAACTTCGAACTGAAATCGAATTCCGTTGAATCTTGCATATTAGCTAGAGAAATTAGCATCATTAGAACCGAAATTTGATTTCGAAACCATAGAAACAAGAATCACACGATTTCGTTCTGTAGATTAGGAGAAAACTCGGATTTGGTACTCGGGATTGAATGTTCTATCGCTGATGAACTCGGCGTTCAGGGGCCGTCGATTTCGCTTTAAAAGATTTGGACGGCCGAGATTAAAACGTTTCAGATTAAGTTTATTTAAGTTTCTATTAATTTCAGTAAATAGCCCTAACTTGTTGAGTTAATTTAAATACCTTCCCGAATGTGTTTTGACTTGAAATTTTAACCATAGATTCCTTATTTAATCTAGTTTTTTTGATGTAAATTATTATGGTTTTGGAGTTTTTAAACATAAGTTATGATTTTTGCAAGTTACGGGTTTTCTGGAATTATTTGGCTAAATTAAAAAGATATTTTTATGAAATAAAATTTTATAATATGTCTAAAATGTTATAGTTACTGTATATTAAATTTGGGAATTTTTGGGCAATGGTAAAAGGTTTTAAAAATTGTGTTTGTGAGTTTTTCATAAGAATAACTTATAATATAGTTTTTAATGTAACCAAAAATTAAAGTATGGTTTGTTAATGAACTTTTTAAGCTGGGAAAATATGGAACACTAAATTAACATTTTATAACAGTAAGTTTATAAATGTTTTGGTATTAGCTTTTAAGAGAAGTGAAATTATTTACATATATGTATATATACTTATTTAAGTAGAAACTTATGTAAATCAAGGAATTTAATTATTTTTACGTTTTATTTATTATATTATGGGAGTTAATATTTTTAATTAAACTAAGGAATAAATATATATATTTTTACGCATATAAAAAGGGAATAAAGTAGTAACTTAGAGTAAAGCAAGGAACTAATAATTAACACTTATAATAACTAAATATTATAAGAGCTAGAATCCTAAGATATAGTAAAAGAAATACTTTATGAAACATACTTGGAATACAGTTAAGGTTGTAGTAATAAGATAGTTTAAATATAATAAGTTACATAGGGATGTCTTAGTTAAATTCTAATACGGGTATACTTATATATTAAATAAATAAAGGGAAACATTTTATTTATAAACCATATGTGGTTGTGTATGCCTAAAGTTATTAAACATAATAAATACAATTAAATTCTAAAAATGTTATGGATAAATCTTAATACATAAAGATATATATAAAATATATATATAAATACATTAATAGATGTGGGAAATAATATTCCTTGATAGTTATAATAGTAGAATATATATTATATAAACCTTAGGTTTAATCGGTGTGTAATTAAATAGTCACTATTAACTTAAGGGTTTAATTACACAACATAAACGTAACACGGTCTTGGGCTAACCTACTAAGCCCAAGTCTATGAACTCCAAAAGCCCACTTAAACAATTCAAAGAGAGTTTGGGCCACTCTCAGGAATAAATTCTAAATCGTTCTAAACTAAACGAAATGGGCCTAGTAAAGGATTTAGTTAACAAGTCAAGCCCAAATCTTTGTGAGAGGATAATGGTAAACCTGGAACTATTAATCAGTAAGAAAAGGTTGTTTAGTTTATAAGTCCCTTAACTAATCGACACTTGGAACACCTTAATTATAGGTTACTATTGGGGAATCACTTATTCGAGTTATTTATGTTCTTCACATACCAGGTACGATTTCTCGTACTCCGTACTTTTGCTGATTGACTTGAGAATGTTTTGAAAACGCTAACTGACTTTAAGAGGAATTTCTAAAAGGAAATGGTTGTGTGACTAACTCAGCTTGTGTGACTAACTGAGCCTTGAATGTGAAACTCACTTGGGTATTGGTTCCTTCTATTGGTGCCCCGTTAGACATTGACTGCTTAGGGTTTACGCTTCTGCACTCTGTAGGACTGAGTGTTTTGGTATTGCTCTGGGTAGTTAGTGATCTAGTGGGAATTTGGAAAAGGTCAATCTTGGAAATTCTTCTTTCGACTCTGGATATCGTTTCATCCATGAGCTGGTTCTTGAGGTTTCGACGTGCGCGCGTCTTCAATGGTAACAGTGAGGGGCTGTATATCCCCTGTCCCAAAAAGGGACGTGATAGACAGTGAGGGGCTGTATATCCCCTGTCCCAAAAGGGACGTGTAGACAGTGAGGGGCTGTATATCCCCTGTCCTAAAAGGACGTACTTGGCGGTGGGGGCCATCTCTCCCAGTTGAATTATTCCATTCTTGAGTTATTGGTTCTTGGATCTATCTTATCATTCCTAGTCCTTTGTGACTATCTGAGTCTTTCTACTCCTAACGGGAATTGGGTTTAACTAAGGCAATGGATGTTCACTAACACATGATGTGGTTTTGTTTCACTAACTTTACTTTTCTGTTATTAACCTTTATTCTTATCGTTATCTTGATTTGGTGATTTGTGAAATGCCTTGTTCCTCTGTGTGGTTTAAGTGTTTATTTTCCTGCTATTATTTTTAAGAGTTGTATTATAAGTTTGTTTTTGGAGGATCGTACCAGTTCCATTCCAGGGAACTGACCCACCCCTCTTGGGGTGGGCTGCTTGGTTTTATCTTGCAGGTACGAGTTATTTTACAGGTGGCCACGAAGAGAACGAGTGATTGGGATGGGATTAGGTTTGAGAGTTTATGTTTTATTACTGTTTCTTTTGTTAAGTTTTCTCGAGGTTCAGGCCGTGACAGTTGTAATCATTAAGTTGTATTTTGGTGAGGTTTGGTACCGGGTGTTTGGAACCCGATGGTCTGTACGCCTTTAGTATTTTATTTCCGCTATAAATATGTTAAATAGGGGCGTTACAGAAATTGGTATCAGAGCGTAGTTACGCTCTGAACCCGAGAAAACAAGCCGAGTGAAACTTAGATTATAGGTGCACTTAAAACTGGGGAACTGGGGTAGAATTGGGAAGTGAGAATTCCAGAAAGGCGCGTGACCCTACCCCATACTTACTTCATGTACATACGAACCGTCCTTAGGACGTTATAAATATTTCAATATTACTACATAGATAGTTAGACTTTACAATACGCCTTCTGAGTAACAAAACCGTCATACCAGCTAGATGTCTCGAAGAGGAGGAAGAGGAGGAGCTGGTCCCTCAGGAGGCTATGGACCCGACGCTGTCACCCCGGAGGTCATAGCGCAGATTGTGACAGCTGCATTGGCCCAGCAGCAGGCTCAGATCCCACAGCCACCACCGCCACCACCTAATGGTCCCCGGGAGTTCAACTGGCTGAAGGCGGTTAACGACCTTCGTCCTCCATCTATGAAGGCCAACCAGAACCGAAGACTTAGAGAAATACATAGACGAGATGCAGAAGGCCTTCACCTCTCTGCATGTTCCAGTGAATCGCCAGGTGGACATAGCGGCCTACTTTCTTCAGGGACCCGCGCATCGATGGTGGCAGACTGCTAGAGCCGAGCTGACGGCCCAGGCGAACTTTGACTTCCAGGCATTTCTAGTGGCCCTGAGAGCTAAATTTTCCCATCCTATCTACAGAAGAGGATGAGGAGTGAGTTCGAGCAGCTGAAGCAAGGGAGTCTCTGTTGCTGAGTACTACAATAAGTTTGTGGAGTTACTTGCTGTTATTGGAGAGGGAGCTTACGCCCCAAGATATCTGGTGGACAAATTCCATACCGGCTTGAACTTCAAGATCATGACTATGATCGGTTCCACCAGAGGGATGACCCTACAGGTATGGAATATGATTTAAAATTTCTGGTACGCAAAGGTTTCTCCACTAACATATATTGTCACCACAGGAGTTAGCGGATGATGCGAATGACTGTGAGACCACCATTGCCTACCAGGACTCTGTGCTAGGCAAGAGGAAGGGGGATGGAGAAAGAGGAAATGGAGGAAACTTTTCCCAGAACTACGAGAGGAAGGGAAAGTTCTACAAGGGAGGAACGAGAAGGCCATGGTCCCCTCATATACTAACTGAGCCACTCCGCTCCCAGCCATTTAAGGGTGAGATAAATTAGAAACTCCAAAGTGGTTACATTTTATTATCAATTACTAACCTTGAAACTGAAACAGGGAACCAACTTGCGAGAAAGTTCTTCTGCAAGTGGTGCAAGAAGGACCACCCGGGCAAGGATTGTAAGGGCAACCTGGTGGACTGCACCACTGCGGTAGAAGGGGCACAGATCGTTCGAATGCTTCCTGAACCCGGATTCCAGGAACTACAAGCCACGCACCAACCACCCTGCTAGAGCCCCAGTTGCTACTACTACTGGAGGAGGTCGAGGTGGCACAGGAGGTGCTGGACCATCTACCAGCCGCCCTGCCCAGAGCATCCACAGAGGCCGGGACAGAACTACCCCAGAGGCCGGGCAAGGCACCGTCCTTAACATGGTGGACCGCGTCGAGGCAGCAAGTGATGACCCGAGTTCACCTGGTGAGGACTATTTTCCTCATGAAGAGGCTTAGACCCTTATTTCTTTACATTCAGTTGTCTAGTTTTTCGTTGTCAATGTAAAAGGGATGAACTATAAACCCTTCATTTTGTTTCGTTTCGAACCTTTCATTTCCAGTTGTGAACCTTGACTTATTTATTTAATGGCAATTGTTCTTCAGCTTTCGATATTTGCTTTCCTATTTTGCCCTATACCACACCCAACATCCCTTTTGAAGCCAAACCACACCCACCAGAGAAGTGTGAGGTCTTGAGACCCGGGATGATCTTACTACGAGAGTACCTGACCCCGGCAGTCCAGTATGCATTGATCCTCAAGATCAGGGAGTTAGGTGTGAAGGAAGGAAATTTTTACACCCCTACCTTCAAGAATGGTTCAACCATGAAGGTGAAGATCATGTGCCTAGGTAAGAAGTGGAACCACACCACCAAGAGCTACGAAGAGGTGGAGGTGCCACCAATCCCGAAGGAACTGCAGACCATCATTAGAGCTGCAGTTAAGGTAGCACAAGAATTGGAGCCCGTCCCAGACCTAACCTCAGACGTCTGCATCATCAATTTTTATGGAAAAAGGTAAGCTAGGGTTGCATCAAGATAAGGATGAATCCCTAGAATCCATCACCAAAGGAGTTCCAGTGGTTTCCATATCACTTGGAGACGACGCGGAGTTCCTATTTGGTGATCAAAGAAGGATGGACCTTGCTACCAAGATCCTCCTGAAGTCGGGATGTACTGATCTTTGGTGGGGCAGCTAGACTCATCTACCATGGGGTGAAGAGAATCAAGCCCAACACAGCCCCCACACCCATTATTAACCAGACTCATGAAACCGGCCGTCTAAACCTAACCTTTAGACAGACTAGCCTTGTACTTTACAATTTCAGCATTGTAAATTTTAAGTGCTCATGAAGCTTTCAATAAGAATGGAAATTCTAAGAATTTTATTCTTCTTGTAGGGCTGGAAATCAGGCAGGTGAATGTGTTGGACCAGGCTCAAGCAAAGAGCAATGGAACGGTCATCACAGGTATACAATTAACCTTGAGTAATACTTAACGTTACGAAACTTAAAACTTCCTATAATTAGGCACATTCCAAATTAATGGAGTGGAGGCCACCGTCCTGTTTGATTCTGGAGCCTCCCTCCTTCATATCCAAGCATTTCATACTAAGATAATGCCCCCACAGAGGATATCCGATGCTCAGTTTTTGCCTCCAGAGAGCGATCAATGTAGTAAGCAGTGCAAGAATGAGCATGCACATCAAGGGAGCAGACTTCTCTTGATGCCATTGTCTTCCCTGGCATGGGATTTGACATAATTGTGGGCATGGACACGCTACAGCGGTACAGAGGTAGACTACACTGTGCAGAGCATCGTCTCCTCTTGAAGTCAGCCACAGGGATCACAGTATCATACCGAATGCAGCCCAAGCAGCCGACTGTGAAGGTTGTATCGGCATTATCCCTGATGAAGGAAGTGTCCAAGGGCGCGACTGCCTACTACTGTTATGCCCAGGATCTGAGGACGGATCCGAAGTTCAGGAGCGACGTTCCCATTGTGTCGGAGTACCCCGATGTTTTTCCAGAGGAGCTACCTGGACTACCACCGCTGAGAGAGGTTGAATTCAACATCGACCTCGTACCTGGCACGGGACCGATTGCTAAGGCTCCCTACCGGATGGGCCCTGCAGAGATGGTCGAGTTGAAGAAGCAGTTGCAGGAACTACTAGATAAGGGCTTCATCAGACCCACGTCTCACCTTGGGGCGCTCCTGTGCTGTTCGTCAAGAAAAAAGACGGAAGCATGAGACTGTGTATAGACTACAGAGCTGAACAATGTCACGATCAAAAACAAGTACCCACTGCCCAGGATCGATGACTTGTTCGACCAGCTGAGGGGAGCAAAGGTGTTCTCTAAGATTGATCTGCGTTCCGGATATCACCAGATAGCTGTAGCTGAGCCAGACATAGAGAAGACAGCCTTCCGGACCAGATACGGCCACTATGAGTTCACAGTGATGCCGTTTGGACTGACCAATGCACCGGCGAGATTTATGGATTTGATGCAGAGAGTCTTCCAAGCCCAGCTAGATAAGTCGGTAGTCGTATTCATAGACGACATTCTAGTCTTCTCCAAGAGCAAAGAGGAACATGAGCAGCATTTGAGGACAGTCTTGGAGACACTGAGGGAGAAACAATTGTATGCCAAATTCAGCAAGTGTGAATTCTGGCTGGACAAGGTGTCATTTCTTGGACACGTGATCTCAGCTGAGGGAGTTTCAGTAGACCCAGCTAAGATTGAGGCAGTGAAGAGCTGGCATAGACCTCGCACGTGACAGAGGTTAGGAGTTTCCTTGGGTTGGCTGGCTACTATAGACGCTTTGTGAAGGACTTCTCCAGGCTAGCCAAGCCCTTGACCTCTCTGATGAAGAAGGACAGCCCGTTTGTATGGACAGAGGCTTGTGAGGTCTCCTTCCAGGCGCTGAAGGACGCCTTGACCACAGCTCCAGTATTGATTATCCCAGAGGGGAACGAGGGGTACGAGGTATATTGTGATGCTTCAGGCAGAGGGATTGGTGGGGTACTGATGCAGCATGGCCGAGTAGTAGCGTATGCTTCTAGACAGCTGAAGAAGCACGAAGAAATTACCCCACACACGACCTTGAGCTCCTCGCCATAGTCTTCGCCTTGAAGATCTGGCGACATTACTTGTATGGAGCCACAGTCGGATTATGACAGACCATAAGAGTCTGAAGTACATCTGGACCAGAAGGAGCTGAATGAGACAGCGACGATGGGTTGAGCTACTGGCTGATTATGACATCAACCTCCAGTACACAGAAGGGAAAGGAATGTTGTGGCAGATGCTCTGAGCAGAAGAGCTTATTCACTTCTAGCTTTGATAGAGACGACCACGATAGCTGAGGAGGTGTATGCAGCCCAGGACAGTGACGTTATCTACAGGGCATCAGACAAAAGTTAGCAGACGGGTTGACTGACGGTTTGAAGTATGACTACGAGCTGGACAGCGAGGGACACCTTCGAGTCAGACAGACTCTGCGTTCCTCAGGATGCGACGGAACTTCAGACCAGGATTCTTTCAGAGGCTCATTCCTCGACATTATCAGTACACCCTGGAGCCACCAAGATGTACAAGGACTTGAAGCAATTATTCTGGTGGAGCGGGATGAAGAGGGATGTAGCTGATTTCGTCTCTCGGTGCCTCACTTGTCAGAAGGTGAAGTTTGAGCATCGTCGACCAGGGCCAGATTCAGTCACTACCAGTACCGTGCTGGAAGTTTGACGACATCAGCATGGATTTTGTGGTCGGTCTCCCTCCAGCTAGAGGTGGACTGAACGCCATTGGGTTATAGTCGATAGGTTGACCAAGACAGCTAGGTTCATACCTATCAAGGACACATGGAAGGTGCCCAAACTAGCTGAGGTGTTCACCACAGAGCATATCCGGTACCATGGGGTACCGAAGACGATCGTCTCTGATCGTGACACTCGTTTCCTCAGTAGATTTTGGCGTCAGGTGCAGGAGGCATTTGGGACTCAGCTACGACTTAGCACAGCTTTTCACCCGCAGACTGATGGGCAGACTGAGAGGACTATTCAGACATTGGAGGATATGTTGCGAGCAGTCGCTCTAGACTATCAGGGGAGTTGGGTAGAGCGTCTACACCTGGTAGAGTTCTCCTACAATAACTCTTACCATGCGTCTATCGGCATGGCACCATTCCAGGCTCTATATGGCAGGTTGTGCTGGACTCCCTTATCATGGAGTGACCCTGCTGAGGCAGTCTTGATTGGGCCCGAGTATATTCAGACACTGCAGGATGACGCCAGGGTTATTCAGCAGCACATGAGGGTAGCGCAGTCCAGACAGAAATCTTACGGGGATCAGCGTACCAGAGAGCTCGAGTTTCAGTTGGGAGACATGGTCTTCTTACGAGTGTCTCCGATGAGAGGGATCTTCAGATTTGGGATGAGGGGGAAGCTAAGCCCTAAGTATATCGGTCCGTACAGGATTACGGAGCGAGTGGGCCCAGTTACTTACAGACTAGAGCTACCAGCGGAGTTGGGGAAGGTACATGACGTGTTTCATGTATCTCAGTTGAAGAAGTATATGCTGACCCTTCTCACGTACTGCAGCCAGAGAGATTGGAATTGAGCCTACACTGAGGTATGAGGAGACTCCTATTCAGATCTTGGACACGAAGGTCCGAGAAACGAGAGGCAGATCAGTTAAATTGTGAAGGTTCTTTGGGAACATCATGGGGTTGAGGAAGCTACTTGGGAGACTGAGGACTCCATGAGAGTAAAGTACCCACATCTGTTTATGATATTCTGCTATCCTGTGATTCACGTTAGTGGCGGTACGAGGGCGTACCTTAGCTCTTTTAAGGGGGATATACTGGCATACTCCTCCTTCGTTATCTCATCCGGATTATGCCTTGTTGCATTGTTAGTAGAGGGAGAACGTATTAGTAGTGAGAGGTGTATGTTTGTACGTAGTTTTACGTTATGGCACGGTAGTTGTCACGTTTGTGTTTTGTTTCAGTTTATATTTTGATTCAGTTTGATTTGATTTCGGTACTCTCGAGTGGAATGTTGAAATGGAAATAAAGGATTGGATTGGTATGGAATTTCATTGGAATTATTATTGTCTCAGCACACCCGAAGCGGTGTGAGTGCCTATTAGTTGATTGTTAAACTTCGAGGCGAAGTTTCTTTTAAGGGGGATATACTGAAATACCCCTAAATTAATTTGGGGATTTCTTTTATTAAATATTAAATTATTATATGGAATTATGAATATTAAATTATTATATGGAATTGTGAAATTTATTAGGGGTTTTCTCCTATTTAACCCTAATTATTTATATTATTATATAGTATTATGAATTTAATAATAAGATTTATAAGTCAATAAATCTTGGGAAAATTTCTAAACACTCCAACTATATTATAAAGATTTTAGGAAGTGTTGGAACATTGTTTTGAAACTAAAAGTCAATATAAAATTCTAGAAACCTTAAAGCTTATTAAGCCTTGCTAGGGTTGACTTTTTGAGAATGGTCAAACCAGGCCATGAAACCTATACCAATAAATAGGTTATGGAAAACCATGAAGATCGATAAAAAGAACGTCAAAAACGGATCATCCTAGCCAAAGTTATGATCAAATGAAGTTTAGAGCCAAAATTTTGATAAAAGGCTGACGTGGCATGGCTCTGAGTCATCGCGTCTCGGGAATCGCGCCCCAGTATACTTAGTCGTTTATCTGCTAGATTTCCGGAACAGAAAATCAGGTTTTGCCCTATCTTGTGACCTTCATAACTTTCTCATCTTAAGGAATTTTTGAGTGCCGTCTTCTTTGTTGTCTTCTCCTACATTCCCTAAACAACCATAACCCTCACACAAACCCTAACTCGTTCTAATCAACCGGAAATCGAATCAAAGTAGCCACCCTGCAAAAACCGTAACTGCAGTTCAGTTTTTCCCTTCGAATCAGGTAACTTCCTCTAGCCATAACTTCTTCGTTTCTCATCCAAATTTCATGTTCTTTAGCTCGTTTTGAAGAGCTCTAATCCTCTAAAACTTTCATGTTGATGACCTAAGCCAATTCCCAACCGTTTGGAAGAACAAGGTGTCTAAAGTTTCGGTTTCGCCAGCACATAAAATCATACCGAAACTGTAAGGTAAACTCGTGACTTGCGACCTTAATTTCTTTCTGTGTGTTGCGAGTTAGGATTAGTTCTTGTTATCAATACGTAGATCTAAGTTTACTCTTTCGATTGAGCCCTTACACATAGCCTAACTCGATTTGTACTGCAAGTTATAGGTCCTCAAAGTAGGCTTCGTGAACTGCTCGAAAGTTCGAGTTTTTCCAGATTTCCCGAAATCGAATCCCTCCGTTTTTGCAACTCCGGTAAGTTTCCGATCAATTGCTCCGTTATGATCATTCGAAATCTTGTTACCGGCCTAACCCATGTCTCAATTTAATCAATTACGTGTTAGATTAGGAGAATTTGTCAGATTAGTTTTCGAATCAAATTCTGTATCCAATATGAACCCTAACTTCGAACTGAAATCGAATTCCGTTGAATCTTGCATATTAGCTAGAGAAATTAGCATCATTAGAACCGAAATTTGATTTCGAAACCATAGAAACAAGAATCACACGATTTCATTCTGTAGATTAGGAGAAAACTCGGATTTGGTACTCGGGATTGAATGTTCTATCGCTGATGAACTCGCGTTCAGGGGCCGTCCGATCTCGTTTAAAAGATTGGACGGCCGAGATTAAAACGTTTCAGATAAGTTTATTTAAGTTTCTATAAATTTCAGTAAATAGCCCTAACTTGTTGAGTTAATTTAAATACTTTCCCGAATGTGTTTTGACTTGAAATTTTAACCATAGATTCCTTATTTAATCTAGTTTGTTTTGATGTAAATTATTATGGTTTTGGAGTTTTTAAACATAAGTTATGATTTTTGCAAGTTACGGGTTTTCTAATTATTTGGCTAAATTAAAAAATATTTTTATGAAATAAAAATTTTATAATATGTCTAAAATGTTATAGTTACTGTATATTAAATTTGGGAATTTTTGGGCAATGGTAAATGGTTTTAAAAATTGTGTTTGTGAGTTTTTCATAAGAATAACTTATAATATATAGTTTTTAATGTAACCAAAAATTAAAGTATGGTTTGTTAATAACTTTTTAAGCTGGGAAAATATGGAACACTAAATTAACATTTTATAACAGTAAGTTTATAAATGTTTTGGTATTAGCTTTTAAGAGAAGTGAAATTATTTACATATATGTATATATACTTATTTAAGTAGAAACTTATGTAAATCAAGGAATTTAATTATTTTTACGTTTATTATTTATTATACTTATGGGAGTTAATATTTTTAATTAAAATAAGGAATAAATATATATATTTACGCATATATAAAAAGGGAATAAAGTAGTAACTTTGGTAAAGCAAGGAACTAATAATTAACACTTATAATAACTAAATATTATAAGAGCTAGAATCCTAAGATATAGTAAAAGAAATACTTTATGAAACATACTTGGAATACAGTTAAAGGGTGTAGTAATAAGATAGTTTAAATATAATAAGTTACATAGGGATGTCTTAGTAAATTCTAATACGGGTATACTTATATATATTAAATAAATAAAGGAAACATTTTATTTATAAACCATGTCGGTTGTGGTATGCCTAAAATTATTAAACATAATTAAATACAATTAAATTCTCCAAAAATGTTATGGATAAATCTTAATACATAAAGATATATATAAATATATATGGATATAAATACATTAGAATAAGTGTGGGAAATAATATTCCTTGTGTTAGTTATAAGGGAAAATTACATCGCCACCTAGTTATAATTAGTAGAATATATATGTATGATAAACCTTAAGTTTTAATCGGTGTGTAATTAAATAGACATTAACTTAAGGTTTATTACACAACATAAACTTAACACGGTCTTGGGCTAACCTACTAAGCCCAAGTCTATGAACTCCAAAAGCCCACTTAAACAATTCAAAGGGAGTTTGGGCCACTCTCAGGAATAAATTCTAAATCGTTCTGAACTAAATGAAAAGGGCCTAGTAAAGGATTTAGTTAACGAGTCAAGCCCAAATCTTTGTGAGAGGATAATGGTAAACCTGGAACTATTAATCAGTAAGAAAAGAAGGTTGTTTAGTTTATAAGTCCCTTAATTAATCAACACTTAGAATATCATAATTATAGGTTACTATTGGGGAATCACTTATTCGAGTTATTTACTGTTATTCATATACCAGGTACGATTTCTCATACTCCGTTACTTTTGCTGACTGACTCATGAGACGTTTTCGAAAAACGCTAACTGACTTTAAGAGGAATTTCTAAAAAGGAAATGGTTGTGTGTCTAACTCAGCTTGTGTGACTAACTGAGCCTTGGATGTGAAACTCACTTGGGTATTGGTTCCTTCTATTTGGTGCCCCGTTAGACATTGACCGCTTAGGGTTTACGCTTCTGCACTCTGTAGGACTGAGTGTTTTGGTATTGCTCTGGGTAGTTAGTGATCTAGTGGGAATTTGGAAAAAGGTCAATCTTGGAAATTCTTCTTTCGACTCTGGATATCGTTTCATCCGTGAGCTGGTTTTTGAGGTTTCGACGTGCGCGCGTCTTCAATGGTAATAGTGAGGGGCTGTATATCCCCTATCCCAAAAAGGGACGTGATAGACAGTGAGGGGCTGTATATCCCCTGTCCTTAGTGGACGTGGTAAACAGTGAGGGGTTGTATATCCCCTGTCCTAAAAGGACGTACTTGGCGGTGGGGGCCAATCTCTCCCAGTTGAATTATTCCATTCTTGAGTTATTGATTCTTGATCTATCTTATCATTGCTGTCCTTTGTGATCATCTGGTCTTTCTACTCCGAACGGGAATTGGGTTTAACTAAGGCAATGGATGCTCACTAACACATGACGTGGTTTTGTTTACTAACTTTACTTTTCTGTTATTAACCTTATTCTTATCACGTTTCTTGGTTTGGTGATTTGTGAAATGCCTTGTTCCTCTGTGTGGTTTAAATGTTTATTTTCCTGCTATTAGTTATTTAAGAATTGTATATAAGTTTGTTTTTGGAGGATCGTACCAGTTCCATTCCAGGGAACTGACCCACCCCTCTTGGGGTGGGCTGCTTGGTTTTATCTTGCAGGTACGAGTTATTTTACAGGTGGCCACGACGAGAACGAGTGATTGGGATGGGATTAGGTTTGAGAGTTTATACGTTTTATTACTGTTTTACTTTTGTTAAGTTTTCTCGAGGTTCAGGCCGTGACAGTTGTAATCATTAAGTTGTGTTTGGTGAGGTTTGGTACCGGGTGTTTAGAACCCGATGGTCTGTACGCCTTTAGTATTTTATTTCCGCTATAAATATTTAAATAGGGGTGTTACACTCTTGGACATGCTTGGCAACTGAGGAAGAACTCGCAATCAGCAGGCGGGAAATGAGCTTTACCTATTCAAGTTCGAAAAGATGGAAATGGTCCACGCAGTCCTTATCAAAGGTTCATGTGATTCGATGGCTCCCTCGTTGTCTTCCAGAGAATTGATAAGCACCAAGAGACCTCACTGGTGGAACGAAGCATTTAATGATGGTGGTTTAATCACGGCTTTAACAGA
>JAIOTZ010001020.1:0-40782 GCA_023374045.1 Limonium bicolor
TACATTCCTCATATCTTGGTTTTGGTGTGTTTAATACACTCACCAATTCTCTAATTCCTCCTAGACATCTCTAGGTCATTCTAAACCTCAAGAACTCCTTAGTTAACTCATTTCCACTCAAATTCCTTTTTATGACTCCTAGTAAATCCTAGGTCATATTAGTTCACCACCATCACCTAAACACTTATTTTCTACTCAAATTTCACCATAGCTTCTCTAGTATCTTATCATGCCCACACACATTGTTTTCCTCATTCAACCATCTCCCACACATCAAGTTCTTTCTCATCACATCTCATCACCAAACCAACTCATTCACAACAACTCATTACATTGCAATAATCTTAAATTGCATAGCACCAAGGCTCTTAAATGACATGGCTCTTAGGCCCTTAAATGACTTAAACTTAAGCACTGAATTTCCCACATATAAAAGCTTTCAACCTGCAAATACACCCATCAATCTCATAATAGTTATAATGCTCTCTTAAAACCATCTCAAACTTTATTACTAACTCATTCCCATTGGCTCCTTAGTCACAAGTTCACAAGCTTATTTAAGTTCTTTTTCCTAGGTTATAACCCATTACCTAATGTAAGCCCTAGGCTACATTGGTACTCATCTAAAACTCATTCCTTAACCCTTAACCACCATTAGGTAAGTAATTTACCTTGTTTTCTCAAGCTTATCTTATCTTCCTCCTTAGACCTTCTTCTTGAATGAATATCGGCCACCACTTAAATTCCCCTTGCCAATGTTCTAATCAATATTCAAGTACTTCATATGAGTACTAAACAATACACTAACCTCAAGGAATGAAAACCTAGGTTAGAAATGTGTTCTAAGGCATAAAAGTGGATGATTACCTTTGAAGTCTCAAGATAGACCTTGGCATTGAATGAAATAGGACCTCCACTAGTCCTTGGTGAATAAATCAAGCTAGAACAAGGCATAAAAACAAGGCCCCATGAGTAGTAATTTTCGGCCATGTAAGGAAGTGATGGAAACTTGGTTTTTCTTACATTTTCTTTACCTTAAGAGAATGGAGAAGCTAATGAGCTCTTCAAACTTGATTTTCCTCCATCAATGGAGTTTTCTCATGGCACCAAACTTGAGCTTTGAAAGATTTGAAAAGATAGAAAGCTAGAGCTTGAGCTAACTAAGAATAATATGTGTTTAGTTTTTGATTTGGAGCTAAAATGAGTGAGTTGTAGACAAGGCAAGGTGAGGCAACAATGGAGCTTGTTCTCTCGGTTTGAGAGGATGAAGAGCATGAAGAAAACCGTGGAAGAAGAGAAATGAAGAGAGAGGAGAAGAAAAGGTAGCTTTTAAGAGATATTTTGTTCTTATAAAGCAAATAGTAACTTTACTTATTTCCCTCTTCTTTTCTTTAATTGAATGACCATGTGGTGACTCACCACTCTCAAAAATAGGCCCCCTTGTTAAATAAGGGCATTTTTGGCCTTTATTGACCAATTAACTAAACTAAGTTGATTAAAGACTAAACTAGTCACTATTTGGCACTATTCACAAATTAGTGCACATATTTCTGAAATTTTTGATTTCCCATTGATTTAGGCTTCCTAATGTGATACTAATTAGTACACATGTTGATTAAAGAGTAATGATGGACATTTAGCCACTCAAAACTCAATTCTAAGACAATTTCTCAAAAAGGTGCTTTAAGGAGTCTTAAAGCACATTTTGTGTTTAAGCTTGTTTTTGAGCTTGGTTTTCTTTGCTAATTGATTTAAAATGTCCATTAGCATATACTAAAGTCTTATAATGGTATTTGGGTGCTAATCAAAGTCACTCCAAGCTTAGAGCACGTTTTTGCCCAAATTGCCCTTAAGGCACTTTCTTCGTTTTCCTTGGTTTAAATTGTCTACCAGTCTTTCTAAGGCATATTCTAGCCTTACTACATCATAATTTGATGTTTACTTAGCATACTTAGGTTTGGGGTATTTCAATCTACCCCCCTTAAAAGGACTTTGTCCCCAAAGTTCCCACGCACCTTATCTTATTAGGATACATATCTTACCTCATTCCTCAGATCATATAGATCATACTTCTATATACTTAAACTCATTGGATCATTAGATCCGCCATATTCTTATACTCAAATATCACACAACATGCTTAAGCATGTATAGCACTCAAAATCTTCTTGTTTCTTCCGATGATTAAAACATTCACATAATTTCCAACGTATTCTCCCATGTCACCGGTCCGTAGACAATGGCTCATTCGTCCTCGTCACCATGGGCCAGAATACAAAACACGCTGCTCTCCCCATGTCACCGGTCCGAAGACAAAGGCTCGTGCGTCCTCGACTTCATGGGCGAGACTCAGTAAAAAGGTAATCCTTTTTACGAGGTCATGTGAGGAATAATTCCTCTAATTAAAAATACAGTCAACTCCAATTTCATTTTATCCTAAGGCCTCTATCCATAGTGTGATTTAATTGTGACCACTGGTAGGGAGTTTCAGGAATCATCCAACCCTGATGTGATCAGCATCAGTGTAGAACTATCCTTCCACCCAATTTGTGTTCGGTTTCCCTTGATCCCTAGAAAATCAAGTTCCACCTCCCACGTCATTTTCAAACATCCAATAATTCACTCATGTCCAATTTTCTATCTTCTTAGTTCTTCTAATCATAATCAATACATCTCCAAAGTGTGGACTCAGTCCATCAAACATTCCCGATTCATCTCTTAGTAATTACCTCAAGACTTAAATTCCTACTAAGTTCTATATCAGTCTCATACCAACTTCCACCGTCTCATACCACATAGCATTACTATTTCCTTCCTCATACTCATATCAAATAATATCTCATAGTGTTATCTTATTCTTATCTCACACATAGTCTCATATCGACTCATACCTCATATATTCCTTATTTCTTAAGTCTCCTTAATCCTCTTCCTTAATTCTCTTAACTTGTACTCACACCGGAGTTAACAAGATAGGTACTTAATATGTATGGTATTCACATCTTCTGTGTGCAATAACCATGATTTATCTCAAAATGTTTATGTAAAACATATTCTCAAATTATTTTGTGCTATGCACACCGTAGTTTATGTACTCAGTACACAAACATACGCTAAGCGGTTTTCGCTCTACCCCCCTTAAAATGGATTACGCCCACGTAATCAGCGTTACATCATCTTTGAACATAAGTTCAAGATGTCTAATTCTCACCAAGCATTCTAGCTTCCACGTCATCTATCTTACTTATAATTCGATCAGAAATAACTTAGTCTCTGTATCGAGGATTCTTAACGGTACTTATACCGTTTCCTTAACTTAGTTTGGTCTAATCTCAAAGGTAGTGTCTGCTAGCTTCCGCTGCGCGACTCTGATAATCTTAGGCTTAATTGTCTCGCTTATCCTTTTACAGTATTGTATATCCTTCTGCTCCTTACAGTTTAGGAATATTGGTCTCTCAATGGACACGTGTTATCTTATATATATACACGCCTTAATGAGTTGTAACTCGTCTATCCATTCTCCTTGAGATCTTATGCTCATACTCTTAGTATTTTTCGAATGTCTAAATGTTCCTCAACTGACCTTTGGTCTGAGGATGATTTAATCTGAAACTACTGTTTAGTGCTTATTGCTTTACAGTTTAATCTCTTATCATAAGATATGTCCAATGTCTATACTTAACAATCCGTGCTCTTCGCACTTCATAGTCTTAATTACTTGTTCTCTGGTTCCTTGTGTTGCTGGTTCAACTGAATTCTTCTCTTCGACTGTTTGTGGTAGTAGCTGCTCTTGTCTGATCTTGCGTCGTTGTCGTGGTACGGAGTCGACTACTCCCGTGTTCCTTACACCACTCGTCCACATGCATGGGGTACCTTACTGGTACATTACTACTTACCCAACTAACTCATAAATGAGCGTGTCAGGCCTGCAAGCCCCTGTGGGGTGCAGTCGTCCCACGTCTCGTTTTAGTAAACTCATAGTGTCCGTCACACGTTTAGCTATTGCTAATTATGAAGTATTCTGTTGTCGATCTCCTCTTCATCGTTCCATAATAACATTTATTGTTCTTCTTGAAGTTAATCAAGGGAAATCCATTATTGTGTTCTTGGTATTGTATGCTCTAGCTCTTTCTGTATCCCGTACTGATTCGGTCTCTTAATAATTGAGGTCTCTTTCCGTAGAGCCTCTTATCTTGTTTCTCATATTTATGCTACTAGAATGCACTTCCAGTTCCTTAAGGAATGGGTAGTGTGCTTCCTGCGAAATCTTACCTAACCAGGTCCAGACTACTGGCATCAATGCTCGGTTCGTCTACCATCTTATTTTCTTACTTATATTGGTCTTAACTCATAAATATTTGCCTGTGTCAATGTTTGACGGCTCATACATAACGGTCGCTTACCGCGCACCAAGACTTAATCCACTTATCTAACTATTGTACTCACGACCACTACTACCGTGGTAGTTGGCCCTTACCATGTTGCCCATTAATGGTGCAACCTCTTATTCACTTATTCATGTCTTACCTTATACTCAATCCCTTCTTGGTGTAAACACACTGAAGTTCTCTCATTCCGGTGTATGGCGGTTGCCGTACCGTGTTGTAAAATAGTTGACTCTTAATATGAAGTGTTCTGCTTAAATCGCAGATTTGTAATAGGCTGATTTCCCTCGCATTCTTTCCTCCTTATGGCGTTGCTTACCATGCAATTTAACGGCTATTGAAGAAGTCATCCACTGATTTACAAGCTCCTGAGCCTTGGTTACTTGACGTGCCATAATGTGCACTCTCAATGTTTATCTCTGACGAATACTGATTCTTACATCCTGGGTGTTGAATATGGGGTCTATCTCTACAACCTTTCTTATTACTCAAGTGTATTCGGTATGTTCTAAGGTAGTCTCAAAGTTACGGTTTCCATTCTCTAATAAAACCATATTATATTTCTAACAAGTGAAAGCCCTTTTTGAGGGGTTTATTCCCACTCTTGGTCTCACAACAAGGGGAGGTATCCCCACCCTAAAGGCATGGTTCGTTCTCCGCCCCTGTCCTTAGTATTATCTCAATATTCTCATTGGTACCCTTTCTTGGTAATATTTTTCCCAATCTAAGTTATAGGTTTGTATTCGTTCACATCTACACATTGTAGTTTATTGATGGCTTGAATCAGCTCTTTTACAACTTACTGCGCCTCGAGTTCTGATGTGGTTAACATCCTTGGCTCGTAGGCTCTTAGTGCTTAGTGCTTCAGTTCATTACTTGTACTCTCACTCACCTGTAGGTCATTCTTAGAGGTGTTTGTTTCCTTGAACACTATCCACCGCTAGATTACATAATAAATGTAGTATTGGGTTTCATGGCAAGTTGTTGTGTCCTGCTTCCCGCTATGGAAGTTTATTCAGGCGTTCTGAGGTTACTTAATGTCTTTGACAATACTGTCGCTTTATTAGACTTATGTCTTTTAGCAATTAGGGTTAGGTTCGTATTAGGCGTTTGCCTTACGGTGTCCAAGTTGGACATCATCCTGTCATCTTATGCTTCCATCTCAACGCTTCGTTCAACTCCCGTTGACTACGCCACCCGTTGATGATTGTTCACACTTGGGTGTTAATGAGTTAGGCAAACAGTGTTAACTGTCATTCATCAGTTTGTTCGGCTCGACTATGCCCGCTCTGTGGGGGTAGTCCTCTGAGCTTTCCCTTCCCAGGGTTGTACGTCCTTAATCCTCAGCAGGTTATAGCTTACGTTTATTTTCTTTATCCTTGTTTTCTGGGTTTTCCAACATCTTCATTGAAGAATGCTTATTACTGGTATTCTTAGTGATTAATCCGGGAGTCTTATCCATTCTGTTGAATGTTTTTATGTCGACGGTCTTCATCGCATTCCTTGTACGTTATCACTTACGTAGTGTTTTTGCTCGAATTATTGAGCGATCTCTTAGGTTCCTCTTTGAGATCCGGGTTTGGTGTTCTTACCGCACTGTTGGTTGTTGTTGTCGTAGTACGTTGTACTGTTGCTAACATCCATATGGTCTAATATTATGTCCAAGTTCCGCTCCTGGCTGACTGGTGTGTCACCTCATCTCTTCATGGTCAGGCCGTCGGGCCTTTCCAAGGTCTTATCCTCTGGTTCTTATGGACTTGCAATCCGGTGTTAATATGTGTTACAACTGTAGTGTTCTCCTATCCTGCCATGATGGCTTTCCGTGTAGCTTAACCGTGGTGGCACTTGCTATGGCAAGTGCGCCATGCAGGGGGTTATTGGTACAAGGTACCTTGGTAGTGATACTTCCTTCTAATTTCCATGTAATTGGTAGTCCTCGGGACTCCTTCGATAATCTCTTATCTTGGATGACTGACCATCCGGCAGTTTTCCTTGTTGTTTGACAGTACGTCATTTATCAGGGCGTTCCTCTTTCTGAGGGAACCCCTTAATATTTTCTTATGTCTTAATCCTCACTCTTGTCTCCACACATTTTGTTGTGGTTACTAAGTAATGATTCTTTTAGGCACTACATCGTAGTCCTATTCCGGTATACAATTGTATGAGTTTCTACCGTCGTCCGCATTATGTCGGCCAGGTCTTGTAACCTTCCTCATAGTATGGGGTTTGGAGTTCCCGTTTCTAACTGGACTTTCCAGTAATCTCAATCCTCATGCTTGGTATTATCCTGCTGTTATGCTCCTTCGGACCACTGTCCGGTACTCATGTCGCTTCCCTTTTCCTTTCTATTGCACCCGTAGTGCTTTCCTTATCATTGGTATCGCGGGTTAATTCGACTGCGTAGCATGTCGACCCATGTTGCCGGTAACTACCATTCCCTTACTGATAGAATTCCATAGGTAGCGCCTGTTTCTCTGTTGCGCTCCATTAAAAACCTCCAAGTTCTCCGTAACTGTTGTGCAACAAGATGTTTCTCGTATTGCTTACTGTTAGCTAACTGCCAGATCGGGTTTCCCCGAGTAAGAGAAGGCTTTCTTCTCTCTGGCGTTTGTTCCACATATTTAGGGTTAGGGATGTGGAGGGCGGGTCTAGGTACTATGGATGTCCAGTAAACACCGGGAAGTCCTGACTAACGCACCTCTCACTCTGTCTCTCCACCCTTAACCCATAACTCAAACTCAACCTCAGTATTCCCCTAAGTTCGGTAATTCTTGTCTTCAGAGCGTAACTACGCTCTGATACCACTTTTTGTAACACCCCAACTCAATCCAAATGTGGTCTCGCAACTTAACAGCATATATATATACATGTCACAGCGGAATTCTTTACACTCCAGGACCTTGCCACGGTCTGACTACAGAATATACCGAACATTAGTACATAACAACCTTAACCAAATACATATTCTTCTTACAATCCTCTCACATCCTATACATCTTACTAACTCAATTGCCATACGAGTGTACATGCACAACTCGTAGGCCACACTTAATCCTTAACACTTGTATCCTCTTCTTACTCTCGCGACGGCCGCCACCTGATGTACACCTGTGTAGTAAAAACAGCCCCCAAAGGGGGTCAGCACGAATGCTGGTACGATCCTCTCATGGCCCCCAAGCTAACGTGGCTACGACGACTAATTGTCGATAGCATGGAGGTTGATTAGATGCACAACATAATAGTAAGTGCAGTAAACAACAAACCAACAATGAACAATCAAAGTTCACACACAATGAACGACTTAAATGCGTTCCCTTAATTAGAGAGTTAATCATTTAACTCCTTAAGTTATGTTTCCTCTTAATCTTAGTCCATCCTTATCTCACCTCAATCTTAATCTTAGAAACAACCACCCTTTAATAAGGAGTGGATGTAGCTTATCTTAGTCTTAATAATACAAACCATCCTTTAAAGAGGAATGGTTGCAACTTATCTTAACCTTACCTTATGTATGCCAACCGTTCTCTCATTGGGAACAGGTTAGCCCTTAGTTCGTTGTTTACTTTTGTAGGGCTTGGTTAACCCTAGCCAGCAGCAGGACACTTACCGGCAATAAACAACATTCTTAAATTGTTGGGGATGTAGGCTTGATCCCCCCACGCCATCTTAAAGCCACCTACCTTGGACTGGATGTCCAATGTAGCCGAGCCGGCCAACCGACCCAAGGCTACTAGTCCGAGGACTAGTCCTTAATCGGAAGTCGAATCTGCTATAGATACCGACCCCCTTTCCTTAGCATGCATGACCGGAGATCGGTCCCGGGTTTCCTCACTCAAGTTCCAGTTAGTAGTAGTCTCAAGACCATGTTTGTTGGTTAACCTCTTTCGGTTTATATCATCCCATATTAGGGAGCGTTCCTTAGTCTCACTCATTTCCTTACTAAACGTTGGTTAGTAAGTTCTCACGGTATGTTGTGTTAGTTTTCAAACATCACAAACAATACAATAAATATAATATTCCGGTTGCATGCTTTATCTTGTTTAGTGAGCACACAAAAACAAATAGCACACAAGCCGAGGGACACCTCGTTAGCAAGCAGGTCACAAGAAGAACTGTACCGTTCACCGTTGGTCGTTCGGTTGCTTACTCTCTTCCGGAGTCCAAATTCCCAAGTCCTAAAACATTCATTCAGTTTTAGGTTGTTAATCACTTAACTCAATTCAACTTACTTATCTTACTTAACTTACTTAACCCTTAATGATTCCAACCTAACACCTCTTAAGTCTTACAACTTAATCTTACAACTTAACCTTAAACTTTTGAGTTTATACTTATCTTAATCTCTTAGGTCTTTACACCTCTAATCATCAATGCCCTCTTAAAGGGGTACCATTAGTACCACTAAACTTCCTTAGGGTTTCTTTTTTTTTTTAGGGTCGACCGACCTTACCGACCGACCTTACCCAAGGTCGGTCCATTCCAGAACTCATTACCGTTTGAAAATTTCACCCCGACCGACCTTGCAAGTCCGGTCCCAAAGTCGGTCCATTCCCGAGAGTTTCCCCGTGGGATTTTTAAGCCCGACCGAACTTGCCAAGTTCGGTCGATTCCCAGAGACTCAATTCGTACACAAAATACAAGCCCGACCGAACTTGTAAGTCCGGTCCCAAGTTCGGTCGGCTCCAAACCTTGTTTCTAAATTCCCATTTGACTCCAAACTTCTCCACAAGTTCCCCCATGTGTCCTAATACCATTTAGGCACTTAAACTCACCTTAGAACTTCCACCAAACTCTCCAAAACAACTTCCAAAGATCTTCTCAAACATTTACTAAATTCTTACAAACACTCCTAACACTTGTCATATGATTCCTTACATTTCCAACTTGTAACCTTACCAAAACTTCAACCAACCCAAGTGTTCCCTCCTTAATAGTTTGAGCACTTCATAAACATCATCTTCCATCTTCAATTCATTTACCAAGACTTCCTCAAGTCACCTTGCATATCCATGCACAAATTCCTATCCTTTCCTTTGGTTACTCACCACTCTTAAACTCTTCAGCTTACCCATACATTTCTTTTCACCACTTATCACCTTGACCTTGTTCTTCACTTACCTTACCCATGCAACACCCTCCTTAGACTTTTCCACTTCTTTTATGCAACTTACTCACCATTCTCATGATCATAAACCTTTATACATTTCCAGTTATTTTCCTTAACGACTTACAACATTCTCCTACGATTTTCACTTTCATCTCCCAAGTCCCCACATTACCATTTAACTAAACCTTACTAGTCCACCACTAGCATCACCACCTCTTACACAAACTTCCCGAAACTCTCATTGTTATACTCTTAGTTCATACCTAAATCACCTTAAGCATTATACACCTTCTCCTTCAAACTTATGCACAAGTCTTACATTCCTCATATCTTGGTTTTGGTGTGTTTAATACACTCACCAATTCTCTAATTCCTCCTAGACATCTCTAGGTCATTCTAAACCTCAAGAACTCCTTAGTTAACTCATTTCCACTCAAATTCCTTTTTATGACTCCTAGTAAATCCTAGGTCATATTAGTTCACCACCATCACCTAAACACTTATTTTCTACTCAAATTTCACCATAGCTTCTCTAGTATCTTATCGTGCCCACACACATTGTTTTCCTCATTCAACCATCTCCCACACATCAAGTTCTTTCTCATCACATCTCATCACCAAACCAACTCATTCACAACAACTCATTACATTGCAATAATCTTAAATTGCATAGCACCAAGGCTCTTAAATGACATGGCTCTTAGGCCCTTAAATGACTTAAACTTAAGCACTGAATTTCCCACATATAAAAGCTTTCAACCTGCAAATACACTCATCAATCTCATAATAGTTATAATGCTCTCTTAAAACCATCTCAAACTTATATTACTAACTCATTCCCATTGGCTCCTTAGTCACAAGTTCACAAGCTTATTTAAGTTCTTTTTCCTAGGTTATATAACCCATTACCTAATGTAAACCCTAGGCTACATTGGTACTCATCTAAAACTCATTCCTTAACCCTTAACCACCATTAGGTAAGTAATTTACCTTGTTTTCTCAAGCTTATCTTATCTTCCTCCTTAGACCTTCTTCTTGAATGAATATCGGCCACCACTTAAATTCCCCTTGCCAATGTCCTAATAAATATTCAAGTACTTCATATGAGTACTAAACAATACACTAACCTCAAGGAATGAAAACCTAGGTTAGAAATGTGTTCTAAGGCATAAAAGTGGATGATTACCTTTGAAGTCTCAAGATAGATCTTGGCATTGAATGAAATAGGACCTCCACTAGTCCTTTGTGAATAAATCAAGCTAGAACAAGGCATAAAAACAAGGCCCCATGAGTAGTAATTTTCGGCCATGTAAGGAAGTGATGGAAACTTGGTTTTTCTTACATTTTATTTACCTTAAGAGAATGGAGAAGCTAATGAGCTCTTCAAACTTGATTTTCCTCCATCAATGGAGTTTTCTCATGGCACCAAACTTGAGCTTTGAAAGATTTGAAAAGATAGAAAGCTAGAGCTTGAGCTAACTAAGAATAATATGTGTTTAGTTTTTGATTTGGAGCTAAAATGAGTGAGTTGTAGACAAGGCAAGGTGAGGCAACAATGGAGCTTGTTCTCTCGGTTTGAGAGGATGAAGAGCATGAAGAAAACCGTGGAAGAAGATAAATGAAGAGAGAGGAGAAGAAAAGGTAGCTTTTAAGAGATATTTTGTTCTTATAAAGCAAATAGTAACTTTACTTATTTCCCTCTTCTTTTCTTTAATTGAATTACCCATGTGGTGACTCACCACTCTCAAAAATCGGCCCCCTTGTTAAATAAGGGCATTTTTGGCCTTTATTGACCAATTAACTAAACTAAGTTGATTAAAGACTAAACTAGTCACTATTTGGCACTATTCACAAATTAGTGCACATATTTCTGAAATTTTTGATTTCCCATTGATTTAGGCTTCTTAATGTGATACTAATTAGTACACATGTTGATTAAAGAGTAATGATGGACATTTAGCCACTCAAAACTCAATTCTAAGACAATTTCTCAAAAAGGTGCTTTAAGGAGTCTTAAAGCACATTTTGTGTTTAAGCTTGTTTTTGAGCTTGGTTTTCTTTGCTAATTGATTTAAAATGTCCATTAGCATATTACTAAAGTCTTATAATGGTATTTGGGTGCTAATCAAAGTCACTCCAAGCTTAGAGCACGTTTTTGCCCAAATTGCCCTTAAGGCACTTTCTTTCGTTTTCCTTGGTTTAAATTGTCTACCATTCTTTCTAAGGCATATTCTAGCCTTACTACATCATAATTTGATGTTTACTTAGCATACTTAGGTTTGGGGTATTTCACCATTAAGAGGTGAATTTTCGGCTATACACAAAAATGAAGGGAAACTTGGATTTTCTTTGATTTCCCTTACCTTGAAGCAAAGGAGAATGACAAGGCATGGATAGATGAGCTCAAGCTCCTTCAATAGAGATTCTTCATGGCACCAAAATGGAGTTCTTGACGATTTGAAAAGAGAGAAATGAAGAGCTTGCTCCAACTAGAAGAATGGTAGTCTTGAAATTGAATTTGGATCATGGAGCTAAGAGCTACAAGGATTTGAAGATAGAGAAGGTATAGTTGCTGTAGCAAAAACGAAATGGATAAGGGAGGATGAAGATGAATATGGTGGGGATGAGAGAAATGAAGAGAATGAGGTGAGAGAGTGCACTTTAAGAGATATTATGTTATAAAAGGTAAATAGTAACTTTTACTTTATCCCTTCTTCTTTTCTTTATTTGCTGGCCATGTGTGATGAATCACACTTCAAAAACCGTCCCCACTTCAACAATTAACTTATATATGGCCTTGTTTGACCATTTAACTAATTAAGGTTGACTTAAGTCAAAACTAGCACTATTTAAGCACTATTCACTAATTAACTAATTAAGGCTCCTTAAAGCACATTTTGTGTTTTAACTTGTGTTTCAAGCTTGGTTTTCTTTAGTAATTGATTTAAAATTTTCATTAGCATGTTAATAAGGTCTAGGAATGACCTTTAGGTCTTATACAAGGTTACACCAAGTCTAGGGCAAGTTTTTGCTTAAATTGACTTTATGGTGTTTTCTTGTGTTTTCTTTGGTTTAATTGTCTACCAATGTTTCTTAAGGACTTAATTAGCCTTATGAAATCATAATTGTATATTATTAAGTCCTGGTAGGCTCTTTGGGTCCTAACCAAGTTCATTCCTAGCTTAGAGCATGTTTTTGCTCAAACTGTCTTAGTAGTACTTTACTGTGTTTACTATGTTTTAAATTGTTCACTAATGTTTCCAAGGCACTTTTTAGCCTTTACGTACCATAGTTTAATAGTTAAACAACATATCAAGGTTTGGGGTATTTCAATATACCCCCTTAAAAGAACTTCGTCCTCGAAGTTCACACTTCCCAATCATCATTTGAATTAGAACACGGGGATTACTTGCAAAATAAAACTTCCATAACCAAACATATTTTACATCACAACCTCGGACTTAAAGGTCCGGGTAACATATCCACATCCATACATAACATAACATACTTATATGATAACCTCGTACTCAACGGTCCGAGTATCTTAACAACATTGTACTTGCATAACAACCCTCAGACTTTAGAACAATTCGCACTTCTGTCCTCACAAATGGATACACGGGGCTTTCTTTCACTCCACAACGTGGCCTAAGTCAAGGAGATCCATTGTTGCCTATTCTCTTTATTATCTGTATGAAAAATTTATCTTCTTCTCTCAAGTTAGCTGCAAACATCTGTATCTATTGCGGTTTCTAGCTTCCAGGTCTGGGTTCCCCAATTACAAACTTGTTGTTTGCTGATGATTGCGTCATTTTTAGGGAAGCAACGACTAGCAATGCTCAGGCACTAGGGACTATTTTGGATGATTTAAAGCAGCTTCAGGGCAGTGTATAAATGCATCGAAATCTGCAGTTATGCTTTCGCGGGGTCTGTTGCCTACCCTCAAATCAGAAGTTACCTCTATTCTAAATACTCATCAGGTTCCTAATCTTGGATTATACCTTGGCTTCCCAAGTCCCATAGGCAAAAACAGATGCTCAGTTTTCAACTACATCAAGGACATAGTTTCAAAGCATATTCAAAGCTGGTCCAAGGAAGTCTTACAAGCAGGTCAAACAATTTTAGTTAAAGTTGTACTTCAACCTATTCCCTCATATGCTATGTTAGTTATTTTACTGCCGTGAACTATAGTGAAACAAATACAGCAACTTATTACCAAGTTCTGGTGGGGAGGGACTATACAAAAGTCCGTTATTCACTGGACTAAGTGGTCTTCACTTTGCAAAGATAAAAGGTCTGGTGGGATGGGCTTTCATGAATTGCAAAGTTTCAATCAAGCCCTCCTGGCAAAGCAGCTATGGCGTATCATTGTGGAACCTAATACTCTTCTTTATAAGTTATATCATACTAAATACTTAAGAAATACTACTCTGAGAAGAAACGACAGCCACGGCCTCTATCCCAATCTGGAGGGCTTTACTTAGAGTTCGGGTTCTTGTTGATTTTGGGAGTCGAAGAGCAATTGTCAACGGTCAAGATACTAAATTACAGAACGCTGGCTTCCTACCAAGCTAGGAGGCAAACTTTTCAATGGAATTTGCCACCACTTGTCCGTCAAATATCTTCCTTGCCTCTCTTATCCAACCGCCAAATCATTGGAGTGTCAATCTGCTACAGCAGTGGTGTGATGCTTTTGATATCGAAGATATTCTACAAATCTCATTGCCCCACCCTTTGTTCAACTCAACTTCATCAGGGGATTACTGATTTTGGGGTCTTTCACCATCCAACAAATTTACGGTAAAATCTACTTACCATGTAGATCTCTTTCTATGGAATCTTTCTCATCCTACCGTTTCAACAAATACTTATCCAACGTAATACTAGCACATTTGGGAGGCTAAAGTTCCTCCTAGAGTTTGGATTCTTGGATGGAAGATAGTGACAACAAAGATACCTTGCAAAACAGCCATCAAAGACAGGATCAAAATGGATATACCTACAAAGTGTTTCTTCTGCGGTTATCCTGAAACAATGCTCCATGCTTTGTACCAGTGCTCTGTTGTGCAACCTTTTTGGACATACTTTGGATATGCTGTTCCTCTAAATATTCACTCCGATCAAGCTTTTCAAGATTGGCTTCTAAAATTGTACAACCCACAATCTAAGTCCACTGTGGGCAACTATCTCAGTTTTCTCTAGAAACTATGGTTTGCACGATGTCAGGCTACAAATGGTCGAGTTCATGATTTTGCTCAAGGGTGGTGCCAAGCTGATAGTTTCCTTCATCTAGCGGCTTCTTTGCCGCATACTACATCTACCGTTTTGCAGCGTCACCGTCAGTCTCATCCAGCCATGGTGGAGATTTTTGTGGATGCAAGCATCGACTCGCATGAGCGCACTGGGCATGCATATGTAGCTCGGTCAAACAATCGATTTCTTTTTGCTGGATGTGCAGGTTATTGAGGAACTTTTCTTCCTTCAGATGCTGAGGCCAAAGCAATCGAAGCTGGTTTGCATACGGCCTATGCTCATGGATTTCGATCTTTTTGGGTGCTCTCAGATTGCAAGCCTATAATTCAATATCTTCAAGTTGGGGGCACTACTTCTTTGTTGCCATCCACGACCACTGTTCTAGATCAAATTCTAGCAAATATAAGTAGATTTCATGATGTTCTATGGTTTTACATTCCTAGAGATGCTAATGTTTCATCGTATTGTCTTGCAAACCATGCCCGATGTATGCAGGAAACGGGTTCATGGACACTGGATAATATTCCGGAATGTGTACTCAAACTAGTTTCTTAGGGCATCCACAATAGAGTTTCTTGACACAGTTACATAGGTGAAGAAATTTAAAATGTTCTACAATGGTGTGGATTCCACCCATTTTCTCTTTCTAAGTTTCTTAAATAAGAACCGCACTTTTTATGACACAATAGACCCCACCTATGTTATCTCTCTTTTATATTTTGTCTCACATCTAAATAGTGATAGTTTATTGGTTGTTTATTAAGAGAGATAAGATAAAGAAACTTTGTTATTGTAGTGAATAGAGTTTATTGAGTAATAAAATATAATTTGTAGATGACATGACACCTAGAAATATGCTAAGAGTGGATGTGTATTCCACTCTTTAGTTTAAAAAAAACTTATTGTAATATAATTTTCTAAAATTATGTTTTTATATCTGTGTACCGTCTCTGAACTCATTTTTTCTATATTTTAAAATTGTCATTTCACCCAAGCCTCCCCATCCTGAAACATTTCGTTGCAACAACATACCCGTTTCCATTCTTCAACAGGCAAATATATGTTTCTCGCGATCAGTTTCTTGGTTGGTTAATATTATCGTAATTAAGGTGAAGTAATTGTGCTCAGGACCTTTGAGGAGCGAATTTTGACCTGTCAGACCTTGAACCCTTTTATTCTTGTGCCGATTTTCGACAAGCTGTGTTCAGGAAAAGCATATAGTTGTAACTGAATAAGTATCTCGTTACAATTTGTTTCATTTATTCATTTTGTTAAAGTTGGTTCTGGTAGCAATCTGTTACATAGTAACTGACTATAAATACTGCTTTCAAACAGAAATAATACATAGACGAATATTTTGCTATTCTCCCTCTGTCTCGTTAGTGTGTTTCCTCTCTTCTGCGTGGTTGTCTTCTTCTTCATGACAGCTTGCGGGTGAGGTTTTGAGTTGTTGTTCCGGTGAACAATAGCTCACGTTACGGTTATAGCGTCTATCATTGCTATACTGTAACAAAGGTATCAGACTTCCATCTCGATTCTGTGGCAACGATGGCGGAAACAAGAAACAGTCAACTGATACGTGATGCCGTGCGTGAGTTGGAGGCTACTCTTCAGCCTCAAATTCAGGCGATGTTCATCGAACAAAATGCGAAGATTGATACACAGAACGCCAAGATCGACAAGAGCATCGCGATCTCGACAAGAGCATCGCCGATCTCTTCGAGCTTTACGATTACACACTGCCGCTTCAAGCGAACATGTCTCCGACAAATCTTCTGGTGAATCTACCAGTCGCAAATCGTATTCGGGAGTGACGCGTTTAGCCAAACTTGATTTTCCACGCTTTAACGGCGACAGGATTAAGGAGTGGCTGTTTAAGATCGAGCAATTCTTTGCTATTGATCACACTCCGGAGGAACTCAAAGTCGGTTTGGCGTCCATTCATTTCGATTCCCATGCTGCGACATGGCATCAATCGATTGTACAATCAGATGCAGGTCATTTGGCGCTTCTTGACTGGCAGACTTACAAAGCTTTGGTCAAGGAACGATTTGAAGAAGTGTTAGATGATCCTATTGCAGAATTAAAATCTCTGCAAGAAAAGGATGGTATTGCTGAGTATCACAATCGGTTTGAGCTTATTCGCACCAGAGTATCCTTGTCAGAGGAATATCTGGTCAGTGCTTATCTTGCCGGTTTGCGTACTGATACGCAAATGCACGTAAGGATGTTTCAGCCTAAATCGGTTCGTCAATGCTATTTGTTGGGAAGGTTGTATGAGAAGGCACACCCAAAGATGAATTGGAATGCTAATTGGCAAAATACGAGGAATTCTTCTCATTCCAGCTCTTCCAAAGGTTTATTACCAACTCCTAAGGATGTGGAACCTACGAATGCGAATAAGCAGCAATTGGTTCCTAGAAAGTTTCTAACCTCTGAGCAAATGAATGAGCGTCGTGCTAAAGGGCTGTGTTACTATTGTGACGAAAAATACACGCCAGGTCATTATCTTAAGCACAAGAAGACACAGTATATCTGCTCGATTGTGACGAAGACGACGAACCGTCGAACGATATGGATGAATCGGAGCTGGAAAAGGAATTGTTGATCTCTGTAAATGCTTTGGATGGTACGTCAGATTATCGTACTATGCGTGTACGGGGATTACACGATAAGCGACCGATTTTTATTCTAATCGATTCTGGTAGTACCATAATTTCTTGGATAAATCAGTTGCTGAGAAATTAGGGTGTTGCGTTCAAGATGTGAATCACACCAAGGTATCTGTCGCTGACGGTAGTACGTTACAAGTGGTTGGTCGCGTGGAGAAATTCACTTGGCAATTCCAAGGGGCTGAATTTCTCGCAGACTTTCTGGTCATCAATTTAGGATGCTGTGATATGGTTTTGGGAGTACAATGGCTGGAGCAGTTGGGTCCAATCAAGTGGGATTTTCGCAATCTGGTTATGAAGTTCAAAATGGGATCACGGAAGATGGTGTTGAATGGAATTAAGAATGATTCAGTGAGGAATGTTAGGGCTAAGCGTTTAGCTGTGAAGTTGGAAGACAAATCTCAGCTTTACTTGTTATGCGTGAATAACTTGACAGAACCAAACACTTGTCAAATTGATGCCTTACAACTTGAGGCGCAACCTGGGTCGGTACCCCCTCCAGTAGAGCTGTTGATACAGGAATACTCTGATATTTTTCAGAATCCAACTCAGCTTCCTCCTTTTCGATTGGGGCATAACCACAAAATACCCTTGGTGTCTGGTGCTAATCCTGTTAATCAACGGCCGTATCGGTATGCTGTACACCAGAAGAACGAAATTGACAAAATTGTTAAAGAAATGCTTGATCAAGGCACTATACAGCAAGTTCAAGCCCGTTTGCATCACCTGTTGTTTTAGTCAAGAAAAAAGATGGCACTTGGAGGCTTTGTGTGGACTACAGGAACCTTAATGGATTAACAATTAAGGATCGTTTTCCCATCCCTCTGATTGAAGATCTAATGGATGAGCTGGGTGGTTCTAGCGTTTATTCCAAGATCGATTTGCGGGCTGGCTATCACCAAGTGAGAATGGAGATGGAGGATGTACATAAAACTGCATTTAAAACTCATTCGGGACATTATGAGTACTTAGTTATGCCGTTTGGCCTAACTAATGCACCGGCTACCTTTCAAGGCTTAATGAATTCAGTATTCAAAGAATACTTGCGGAAGTTTGTTCTGATATTTTTTGATGACATACTCGTCTATAGCAGTTCATTAGATGAGCATGCATGTCATTTAAGGCAAGTTTTCAATCTGATGCGCCAGAATCAGTTGTTTGCTAAGGCTAGTAAGTGTGCATTTGCTACAGCAAGGGTAGAATATCTAGGACATTTCATCTCAGCAGATGGCATTTCTACTGATCCAGCTAAAATTCGAGCTGTAGCTGATTGGCCTATTCCAAAGAACCTCAAGCAACTTCGTGGATTTTTGGGGCTTGCAGGTTATTACAGGCGTTTTGTACGCAATTTTGGAACTATTGCACGCCCACTTACTCTACTGACCAAGAAAGACTCTTTCATTTGGTCTGATGAGGCGACCAGAGCTTTTAATCAGTTAAAAGCTGCTCTTTGTGAAGCTCCTGTGTTAGCACTACCTCAATTCGACAAGCCCTTTGTGGTAGAGACTGATGCTAGCAGTCATGGAATTGGCGCTGTCTTGATGCAAGAAGGGCATCCCTTAGCTTACATCAGTCGCCATTTGCAAGGTAAGCAGCTGCTACTGTCAATTTACGAGAAAGAATTATTAGCTGTTGTGTTTGCACTTCAGAAATGGAGGCATTATCTTCTCCACAGTCACTTTGTAATTCGCACTGACCAAAGAAGCCTCAAGTACTTACTTGAGCAACGTTTGAACACTCCTGTGCAACAACAGTGGCTGCCTAAATTGCTTGAGTTTGACTATGAAATACAGTATAAGCAAGGGAAGGAGAATTTAGCCGCTGATGCTCTTTCTAGAAAAGATGGTTCTGAAATTCTTAGTTTTGCGTTATCAGTGTTAGAATGTGACTTGTTGAATCAGATCAAATCTGCTTATGCGTCTGATCCTCATATTACTGCTGTTATTTCTGATTTGGAGAATAACAGCAGTCACAAACACTATTCTTGGAGCAATAACATTCTGCGCAGGAAAAGCAAGTTAGTTATACCAATGATGATCAACTTCGAAGGAAAATTCTGCAGTGGTTACATTCCTCTGGTGTAGGGGGTCATTCAGGAAGGGATGCTACCCATCAACGGATAAAATCTTTATTTTATTGGAAAGGCATGGCCAAGGATATTCAGGCATTTATTCGTGCTTGTGAGAATGCCAACGTTGTAAATATGACCATGCTGCGTATCCTGGATTGTTGCAACCTTTGCCCGTTCCTGAAGAGGTATGGCAGGATATATCCATGGATTTTATTGATTCGTTGCCTATGTCTTTTGGGAATACAGTGATCTTGGTAGTAGTGGATAGACTGAGCAAAGCAGCTCATTTTTTGGCACTCAAGCATCCTTATACAGCAGCGTCTGTTGCTCAGCTCTATCTCGATAATGTGTTTAAGCTTCATGGTTTTCCTAGATCTATAACCAGTGACAGAGACACGGTTTTTCTCAGTGAATTCTGGAAAGAATTATTCACTCTTCAAGGTGTTGATTTGAACTTTTCCTCCGCATACCACCCTCAATCTGATGGCCAAACTGAGGTGGTTAATAGGTGCCTTGAAACGTACCTTAGATGTATGTGCAGTGATCGTCCTTATCTCTGGAGTAAATATCTACCTCTAGCTGAGTTCTGGTATAACTTCTTACCATACGCTACTCAGTTAACTCCGTATGAGATTGTTTACGGTCAAGTACCTCCACAACATCTTCCTTATTTGCCTGGAGAATCAAAGGTTGCAGTTGTGGCAAGATGCCTTCAGGACAGGGAAAAATGTTACAGATACTTAAATTCCATCTGTTACGTGCGCAGCATAGGATGGAGCAACAGAGTAATAAACATAGATCTGAAAGATCCTTTGACATCGGAGATATGGTGTTTGTGAAATTACAACCATATCGTCAGCATTCTTGGTCTCCCGTTCAAACCAGAAACTCGCACCTAAGTATTTTGGGCCGTTCAAAGTTTTGGATAAATGTGGCAGTAGAGCTTACAAATTGGATCTACCAGTTCTTCTACGGTTCACCCCGTTTTCCATGTATCCCAGCTTAAACTACATGTGGGTTCAGCTTCAGTTTCTACTCAGTTAACTGATGCTCTTACTGATGCTCTAACCCATGAGCCTGAGCGCATTCTGGATAGGAAGATGGTCAACAGGCAAGGAAAGGCTGCTACTCAAGTCCTTATTAAATGGTCTGATTTGCCTGAGGAAGAAGCAACGTGGGAATACTTTTATGATCTGTTGCGCAAGTTCCCTGATTTCAAACCTTGAGGACAAGGTTTTCTAGGGAGGGAAGATTTGTTACAGGAAAAGCAATATAGTTGTAACTGAATAATAGTCTCGTGACAATTTGTTTCATTTATTCATTTTTGTTAAAGTTGGTTCTGGTAGCAATCTGTTACATAGTAACTGACTATAAATACTGCTTTCAAACAGAAATAATACATAGACGAATATTCATTGCTATTCTCCCTCTGTCTCGTTAGTGTGTTTCCTCTCTTCTGCGTGGTTGTCTTCTTCTTCATGACACTTGGGGTGAGGTTTTGAGTTGTTGTTCCGGTGAACAATAGCTCACGTTACGGTTATAGCGTCTATCATTGCTATACTGTAACCTTGAACCCTTAACTTGTAATTAACGAACTGAATTCTTTTTTGGTGATTTATCTAAACATATCGCCTCGATTTGTCCATTGACGTACCAAAATGTTTGCTCTGTAAGATTTGATAAGCGTCTTCTAAGATTTGTTTAAGAATTTCGTAAGATTTGATAAGCGTTCGGTAAGAATTGATAGAAGAGTTTTCGGGATATGATATATGCAGATGCAGATTATAAAGCTTGAGGCTTAGCAGTACCAGAGTCCTTCAAACTTGTTAGGGTTAATTTTTAGCAGAAGTAAACTCAATATGACTATACTAAAGCAAAACATCAGAAGCATACAAACATTTTTTTTATCATCATGTCCCATAATGAGAATTTTACATTCACCGACTACTAATTATAGAGAAATCTAGCAGCTGGTGCTTTTCTCTATTATAATCTAGCTTGACGATGGAATGTTTTCTTGCGTGGAAGCAGCTGGTATTTCATACCTACATAGAGGGCAAACATGATTATTCATGAGCCACCCGAGAATACAGCCTTCATGAAACAAGTGGTTGCAGGGCATCTTGATAAGCTCTAGTACTTCTGTTGGGTCTTCAGCCTGAGCATCATCATTGATGTCTTCTCCTACAAGCTTCTCCAAACAAATCGAACATGAATTGCAATACTGCTCATCTTGATCAGATGATGATGATGTGGACAACCAATCAACAGCATTTATCCTCTCCAAATTCTCGATTGCTTGAGGATCAGCAGGCTTAGGTATGTACTGATATTCATCTTCCTCGTCAAACAATCTGACTTCTTGAATTCCAAATTCATGCAATGGCTCTATGTTAAACGTATGATAGTGTAAATTTCCATCCTCCAAGATAGAGGAGACAAAAACCTCATGCCTAAGTGAGGTTGAGGATCTATGATACTCGTACAGTTGCGCATACATGATCATATTGACATCCCTTTGATGCTGCTGAAGTGGTAGTAAGAATGAGATTGATTCCAGGATTGTAGAGAGTTCGGTAGCCATGGAACGTAAGAGACTTGCTCTTTGAGAGGAGAAGAGTGCATTGATAGTGACTAACTTCTCCCAGATGAACGATGTTGCCATCCGATAGAAATCAATCTCATGTGGTATGCGGTCGTGGCGATGGTAAACTCTAAGTGGGATTGTGATTACTGTATCAGCGATGAAAAGGGATTCTTCCGTGGCTCCATCGTAGATTGAGATAGAAGCTTCTACTTTCACGGTTATGAAGCGTGGATGACGATGATGATGATTCCTATGATGTGAGACTTGCGGCGGAAAGGATAATGATCTGTGGTGTCTCGTTGCCATGTTGGTGTATTAATTTATGGCTGGGAATCAATGGGATACAAATCCAATTTGCGGATTCCGAGTGTGAAAGAAGAACAAAGTCATTCGTAGTTCAGTATTTGGGCGGGGGACTGCTATAGTGCTATGGTGTCTAATATCTCTGCTATATATAGAGTCAATTATGTGTGATTTTTTTTTATCAACCTAAAAAAAACTTTTAATCGATTCATATAGATGAAAGTTAGATATATTTTTTTTTCGTACACTGATGAAAGTTAGATATTAATGTTTTCAAATGAAAGATAAAAAATATAAATAGCGTGAATTTTTGTGGTATCTCTAACCCAAAATCTTAGCATATACTCCATATTTTTCGCAGTTTCAACAAATGATACATAGTTTTAGATGTAACCGTCTCATTTAATTGAATCATAAAAATGAAATTTATATCATTATTCTAAATTTAATCTAACTCGGACAACTAAAATATCTTGAACAAAAGAAGGGAAACCAAAGAAGGTAAAAGAAAGGATGTTGATCTAAGCTTATGAGTGGAGTGGTGCTCAAGGAAGTGTAATTAAGTTGTGAGAGAGCAGCAGTATGTTATAAAACCGAGATGGTGAGCATCATCAATATATATTCCTATTTAATAACTAAATTTAAACAATGAAAAGTATTTGAGTAATCTGATTGGATTTTATTTAAACTTAACAAATTTATTAGTCTAAAAAGCATTTTAATATCTAAAAATCGTGAAAGTCATACTGTAGAAAATGGTATTAAACTATCTATGTATTATTAATACATGTTTACATTTTTACTTTACTCTGTAAAATGCAGTGTAATTTTAGTACCGATTTGAGTTGCATATATATTTCATATATTAATATTTATTTTTAGAATATACCAAACATCATAAAATAATACTATACTTTATTAAACCATAGTAAAATATACTTAAAGTATAAAGAGATACTATATATTTATCTCGAACTAACCGTATATAATAGTAAAAGAGTTATAGTTTGCTTATTCAAATGAGTTTATCATTGTTACAATAATGATAGAGAAAATTACATCCCCACCCATGACGTTTGTGAAATTATACACTCTATCTCTAAAGTTTTAAAAATTACTTTTCCACCCATGTGGTTTCCCTTGTTTTACATCTGACAACTTTTCTATTTTTTTATCAACTTAGGAGATGCTTAAATGTTGTCCAAACTTGATGAAACTTCATATGAACAATGTTAAAGTTTTATATTTTGGTCCAACGAAAAATTCAAAGTTTTTTAAGCTCATATGTGATCCATGGGACCCAATGAACCAAGTGACATGTGATTGTACTTTAATTGGGTCCCATAGGTAATATACAAGCTTAAAAACTTTGGATTCGGCACTGGACAAAACTATAACACTATATCACCGTCTATGTAAAGTTTCATCCTTTGAACAACATTTAAGCACCTTTTTAGTTGAATGTAAATTAGAAAAATTGTCGGATGTAAAACGGGGGAAACCACATGGGTGGGGAAAGTAATTTTTAGAACCTCGTAGGTGGGGTGTGTAATTTCGATAAACATCATGGGTGGGGATGTAATTTTCCCATAATGATATCTCGTTTGTTAACGGTCGCAAACGGTTAAAATGAATATTCGTTAACTGAAGTTTAAAATAAAGTATGGTGTTTGGTTATTTCGGTTATAAGTGAGTTAACCGAATTTAATACTAATATCCGTTTAAACCAATAACCGTTTTTTATGTTACACTAATAACCATTAACCGCCTAATAACCAAAGTTCCTCTTAAAATAACCGAAATAACCGAACTTTCTAAAATAACCGAAAAAACCAAACTTTCCTGATTTAACCGAAATAATCAAAACTAAACCTAATTGAGTGAATAGTAAAATATTTGATAAAATTATTGAGTTAAGAAAAAAATTATAAAAAATATTTTTATAAAAGTTCAATTATTACGAACCGAAATTACGGATAACCGTTTTAACTAAAATAACCGAATTTTTATAAAACAGTTAAAAAATACGGTGATTGAATAAAAAAAGAATAATTACCAAAATAATCTCCTTGCTCAGGACCGATAATATTGAGACGTTTATTAATTTTTCCTCCCTTACAAATTCCCTAAAACAATGCCTATCTGGAAACCAAAGATGCTGCCAAATATGTTGTGGAACTATTCAGGTTACGATGCTACGAAGACGCTGATAAACGAAGTGCTAGTGTGCTACACGACATGTTTCACCAAACGGAAGCTAGTTATGTCTTCGATCAACCAGAAATGGTGAGCTAAATGGGCGACTATTCTCCTTAATTTATGTCAAGCGTAATCATGGGACTAAGTTTTCAGTTTATCATCTCGATTCTCAGCCCACATCAGTTCAGGTCCTACCAGACATACATCAGTTGGATTGGTGGAGGCCTCAGTTCAGAGACCCAATCCAAATAGTTGCATAAATTGTAGTATTAATTTCATAAACAAGTACTCCCAAACAGAACACAGATGTGTCTCTAGATTTTGCTTGATTATCTTCTCAAATTCTCACTAGCCTTAAATTGAGAACACTAAATTCCTCGGAATATTGTTCAGCATCCGTTTCAATAAAAGACTAATTCACTTCTCTATGTACAGCAGCTATTCAGGAGTTCATCATTTTATCTTAATTACAGAAAACTTAAATGCATTTATTACTTGCATCTCGTCATCAGACCTGGACAACAGGGTGGACTTCATTCAGTAGAATCCTTGGAGGATGCAGCTAAAGAAACTTCTCAAGCAGAGGCTAAGCAAACCTTCGGTTCAAGGATCTTAGTTTGCGCTCAGCCTCAAGGATACGGTTTATGCATGGTAAGGAACTGCAGTCCTGACCATCGAAGGGCCGGATTTCATGTCCTTGATCACTAGATCTAAAAGAGCCTTGGCCACTGGGCCTTCTTTGCCTGCAAAAACCGACCAAATCCATAAACAAAATACACCATGTTAGTTGACAAAGATGAACCCTCCGGAACCTTTCCTTTTTTTCAATAAAATTCTCCATCAAAACATTTTGAGAATATCAACGAGAATGTGGCCAGATCTAGTTCAATGAATCAACTAATGTATCTGCAAGTGAGTTCTGCTTGGCTGAAAATCAAGTAATAAGTTATTACCATCACCAATTATCTGCTCATCCCACTGCAAAACAGGCCGGACAAGGACTCCACTTCCAAGAAGCATCATCTCTTCCGCTTTCTTCCCTTCTTCAACGCTCATATCTCTCAAATTTACACCGCGGATCAGCCGCCTTCTCATAAGATCTTGTGCAAGGCTTATGACTCTCTTAGCTGTGCAGCCGCTTAGAATCTTGTCGAATCGAGGCATCACCAACTCCTTTTCTTTCGTCACGAAAGCCACGTTCATGTTCGGTCCCTCAGCCACAAACCCATCATGATCAAGCCAAATTGACACGAAACAGCCCTGCTCTTCGGCTTCCATCTTGCAGAGCACATTGGGTAGGTAATTTACACTCTTCATTGTGGCGAAAGCTGGGGGTTTGATGGGTATGGATGAGGTGATTACTTTGACTCCGCTGTGGTTAGGTGGTGAGGGATCTTGGATGACTATGGCATAGAGAGATGGCTGGCTGCAACTAGATGGTGAGAGCTGAAAGTCACCAGGTCCTGATGAAAGCCAATATCTCAGTGATCCTTGCTTGCACTTGGAAGTGCTTACTGTTTGTATAAGTATACTCCTGATCTTGTCCTTGGAAAATGGGAGGGTGATTTTCGCCGTGGAAGCAGACTTCAGGAACCGGTCAAGATGTTGATCCAATTCATAGAGGTATCTATAATTCAAACACTAGGTCAGCCATTGAGGTTTCAACTATCAGCTGGGGCAAATCAGGAAGGTCGGAGTTGAAATTAAATAAATACTTCACTCAACCAAAGCAGCATGTGAACATTGCATCACTTCATTTAGTATTCAACTGGTTCTTTTTTTTAATATATGACTGGATGTTCCAGTTATAGCGGCAGTGGCAAAGATGCCTTTCTCGCCGAAAAAATACAAAACAGTATTCAACTGGTTCTAAATGCTTCTATCTATGCCTTGTACAACTACAGATTAGCGTTACGTTGGAAGAATGACGGAATGACTATATCGATCTAGTTATGCAATATTGATTAGCAGCTGAACTTTCAGAGAGGGTAATTTCACTGGTTTATGGCAAGGTAAGCAAATCATATAAACCAAAATGGACATGAACATATCATCAGCAGTCGCAGTCTGATATGCAGCTCAGTAGGCAGATAGAATGACTGATAAGCATAAGTAAATGCTAACCCATCCATAACCAATGCAGTGTCAAAGACTCCGTGGCCTCTATGCACCATATGATCATCCATAGGGATCATCATAACTGCTGGATCCAATGTGATCCCGCCAAACACACTCGAATACATTGCAAGGAACTGCTGTTTCCCTTTGCGGCTTTCTTTACTTGATCTGAGCCTCTCAATAACCTAATCATTGTATTACATACATCAACTTTTCTGACAGAATTAATAAAGAAAATAACGAGAGAGGCTCAGAAATTATAGCTGTCTTGTTCCAGTTGTTAATGGCGGTTTAAACTGTCCCGCACTCTTGGTCCACCAACTGTTCGAAGATCAGTACAACAGAGCGTGGCAAGAAAAAGAAAAAAAAAATAATAAGGTACCTCCGAGCACGACAACAGCGGCACCTCGCATGAGGAAGAAGGCTCTGCAAAGACGTTAATTCTCGCATCAACCATTTAGGTGCTCTATAATATACCAATCCATTCCAATTCAACGCCGTACATTTAGATTACAGAACCAGATTTCCCCCAGAAATTTAATGCTAGCTAAACGACTTTCACTTACCAACCTTGGCTTCGTCTTGACAGGAATTTCTTGAAACCGAGAGAGGCGAGCGGGAGACCTCTTCATGTGCGCGGAAAGGGATAACTTTTGAAGCAAAAAGCGAGGAGCATAGAGTGTGATCCGTGAATTGGAGGTGGATCTTATGGAAACTTGAGACGGGTTTTGGGAATATGGAGAAAGAAGCCATGTGAACAGCGGATTTCCAAGGACAAGATACGGTTGTAACGCTCAATTGGTAACATTAGGGAGGAGACATTCCAGAGGGAAATTCTGCTCCATCGGAGTTGCAGCTGAAATCCGAAACTGTGCCCGAGTACGCAAAGTGCGTCTTTTTTTTAAGAGCAAAAGACATTATACTCCCTCTATTAATTAATATATTTTGTTTTAGGTGTGATTCTTGTTCACAATATATGTCTTTCTAGTTTTTTGATGCATTTTTTTCCACTTTAACCCTACTATACAATACAAAAGTAATTATTATCTAAATAGAAAAATAAAAAGTAGAGATACATGCGTCTTTTTTATACTTTGTTTAATAAGTTTACAAGTTTCTAAAATGACAGATATTGTTGAACGGAGGGAGTATTAATCAAGATGTTCAGGATGTGAGTTACTCCTTAAACCAAATACCTTCTAGAGATTTTATTCTTCCTAGGTTAGCCATGAGATGATCCTTCGGATATATGACCGACAAGTTTGCATCATGCCTAAAGACCAAGATTTGGTTTCCTCTAGCACGGTAGTAGGGTCACTACGCGCAGTCGAAATTTCAATTCATTCAGTCAGAAAATGATTATTATACCTCCGCTCTATTAATTTTATAAAATTATCATATTTTCCCACAATTTATGAAATATTACAAGAGGCATCCAAATTTCATTATACAAAAAAGTTGAATACGTTATGAAATCATATTCAAATTCAGAATTCTTATAATTAGAGAGAGAAGAGAGAAAATGGTTTTGAAATGAAATACCTCTGACTTAAAAACGGTGATTAATTATTCTAATACTCCCTCCGTCCCACCTTGACCGTCCTATTTACTATTTGGACATGTCGTTTGACTTCAATTTTTAACATATAAGATAAATTAATTTTGAAAATTTAAATTTTACATATGATTCCTTACATGATAAACTATATAATACAAAATTTAGTTTTATAAAATTATTTTATCTTATATGTTTAATATTGAGGTGGAAAAACGTGCCAAAAAGCAAACAGGACACTTATGACGGGACGGAGGTAGTATGATGTTTAGAGACCTAATGATGCCTAAAGAACATTGGTGAAAAGGTAAAACCAAAATAAAAGAGAAAACACATAAAAGGCACAAAACGTAAAAACATGTGTTACGCAACCATAGGAGGCATATGACCTCAACTAGGGTTCTAGATGGATTCCGAAGGCTTGGTTATACACTAAGAACATGTGGGAACAATTTCTGAAGAAAACGAATCCATGTAGTGGGTTAAAAACGCAAACAAAGTCCTAAAGCACGTTTTTTGAGAACACCCGAAAATACGACTCTAAGTGGTTTAATGGACTCGTGTAAATTATAGTTTATCATATAACTATAATTAAACATTGTAGAGGTTTAAGAACCATTAAAATTAAATAAACAAAAAAAAATCCAGAAAACGGGCCCGGTTGATGAATAGTGCCAAACCGGGAAATTTATGAGCGTTTCTTGTGAAAAGATGAAAATACCCTTGTCTGGGTATAATAAGAGGGCCGGTTTTAAAAGGGGCGACACAACATTTTATTTAGTCTAGTGGACTCCCCTTTAGGGAGGAAAGGATAAATAAAGTAAAAGGAGGATAAAGTAGACATATACTACTTTCTCTCTCTCTCCTCTCATTTCCCTTATTCCCAGCCGTTTCCTCCCTTCTCCCCAGCCGATTTTTTTCTCCCCTTCTTCTTCCTCCTTGCGCCAAGCTCCAGCCCCCATGGCAGCTTGAGTTTCTTTTGCTTGCCCAAGCTAATACAAAAGTCCAAATCCAAAACTAAGCACATACTTTTCTTAGTTAGATCAAGGGCTTTCTTTTCCACCTTCCAAATCCTTCAAAGCTTGAAGTTGGTCACCATGGGTAGAGCTCCATTTGAGAAGAAAATCACATTTTCTGGAGCTAGGTTGTCTCCTTTTTTATTCAAGGTAAGAAAACACCAAAAGTCTCTTGATTCCAGTTTTTTTTCCCTTCCTTTGTCATGGCCGATTTTAGCCTTTAATTTGGCACTCTTATTATCTTTGTATGAGCATTTGTTCAAGCTCCAAGAGTGTAGTTGGAACCCCTCCTTGGTTGTTGACCAAAAGCCCATTCTAGGGTTCCAAAGAGATTTGGCATCTACAATGCCCCTTAGCCGATTTCATTCAAGAGAAAAGGAGAAGAGAAAGAAGAGAAGTGAAAAAGAAGACTTGGGGGCTTAAGGTAAATAACTCACCTTAATGTCTATCCTAAATGCTTTTGAGATTTTAGGATGGGAAATTAAAAGAATGAACCTAAAAGAATTGTGCTGGAAATGTGTTAAATAGATATGAGAGAGAATTTTGAATTGATGTGTGATTTAAGGGCCTTGGAGCCAAGTCATTTAAAGTTATGTATTATATTGTGATTGATGAGATTTGAATGAAAATTGTGTGCTGGTAGAATCCATTATGGATTTGGTTAGTTTGAATTGATTTAGGTGGATGGAATGATGCAAATGGCATGCTAGAATTGTAGAGGAATCATGGCCAAACATCTGTAGAAATCAAGCGGTTTAAGTGATGTTAGGAGTTTAAAGAACCTGAGGTTGCTTAGGAGGAAGTGGATAGTAAATGGGTGAATGAAACATAACAAAACTAGAGTATAAGAATTGGGAATGAGTGGGGCAAAATCTGTAGCAAACATGGTACAGGGATGTCTTGGATTGCTAGAGGTGAACTAGGTTGTATAACCTTGGAAGTAATGGATAGACTTTGGTAATAGAGATGAATGTGCTTAGAGAGGATTTGGTATGGTCATAATGGTTGGGAGTATGTTGTAAACTGTCATGGGAATGTTTGGAAATGCACTAGTGTGCATAAGTGCAGAAAATGAGAATGAGACTTGTATAGTTGATCAAGGATTGAGTGATAGGTTTGACCAATGGATTAAGAAGGTTTAAGGTGTGATTAAGGTGTTAGAACATGCTAGAAAACATGTGGAAAGGTTAGAAAAGAATTGGGCAAGAATTAAGGTTAGAATTGAGATTTAAAACTGTCAAATTAGAGTATGACCAAGGGTTGGTCCGGGACTTAGTGTAAGTATAAAGTCCCGGACCAGGTTGAATTTGCACCTGAGACTTATGTTATGTGTTGGTCCGGGACTTAAGGGTCGGACCTAGTCCCGGACCACACCAAAAATATTACCATGAGTGTTTAAATGCATCTAAATAATTGAGGATTGAATGGTGATGATATTAGAAGATGATTAGGCCTTGTTTGGTGACATGGAAAGGTCATTAGAAGTATAAACAAGTGTGAGGTTGAATGTATAAGTGGAGAACTTAAGATCACATGAGTAAAGTTAAGATTAACGGGATAACGGGGTTAATTACGGGTGCATTAGTCGTTTAAATTCCGTATTACCTTGACGTTAATAGAAAAACTTGTAATGCTATCAGTGATTCGAGAATTTTCTGAGGAGCGTAAGACGACACGCTATAATGGTTTCTTGGTGAACGGTATGGTTTTCTTACAATCTGTGTCCTGCTGAGTTACACTCGGCTTGTGTGCTACTTGTTATTGTGTGCCGACCTAACAAGATAAAAGCACGAAAAATGTTTATTGCATTTGATATATATATCTCGATGCCTATTGTGTGAACTAACTATCCTTGCATGAGTTGTGACCTAACTGAATATTGTAGATCAACTCCCAATAGAATAATGTTTGGTTAGTGACTCGTAGAAAGAGTCAAACCATGAAATAATTTAAACGTGGAGAAACACATAAGAATTCTCATTTAGAGAACAATGATAAGTTCAACTTTAAGAACTCACTTGAAACGTGAAAAGTGTTATACGGGACCAATGAACTCCCTTTTTATGATTAGTCGACATCCTATATGAGGAATCGACCCAACATGAGAAAATGACCAAACTTTTAAGTATTGGTAATGTAGGGGGCAACCCTTAAAACTGAGAATACAATTACTTAGGAGAATTCCCTAAGATTGTGAGATGACATCAAGAGAGATGTTTATAACTAAGGAATATTATTACTAACCCAGAGAGTGGATTAGGGGATTGTGAGTCACGCGTGCAAGGAAGAGGAAATAACAGAGAGTTGTTTCTGATTCCATGGTCGAACTCCTTGTTAGAGGCCGTGAGCCACATGGTGGTGCCCGTTGGGGGCCGTGAGCCACGTAGTGGTGCCCATTGGAGTAAGAATGACAGAGCTTATCCGTCTAAAGAGATGAGCTGGGTATTATGGTTTATGAGTGAAAGATGAACCAAGAGAATAGGACATGAAAGCCTGGTGGTGAGATCTATATGTGTCTCTGCCCGGAGGCCTAAGAGGCTTTACTTGAAATTATTCAAGAGTATAATATTTAAGAAAACTAGATCGAGGCCGAGAGTGTCTATGGATCTAAGAACAATTACAACTATTCGACTGAGATAGTAATGAATAATGAGAAGGATGCGTTATTGTGGTAGAAACCCTCAAGGCCTAAAGAATAAGGTAATGTAAACTAACAAACTCAATGTGCTAGTCTTGTTGATTGTATTCCATGGTTTGAATACTTGTTGAATGCAAACATGTTGTGTGTTTACAGCATTTCATGTTTTGATTTAAATAAAATCAATCGCATGCTTAGACGACAATTAGTTGGGTGTGACCTGGTAGTAGTGGGTTGCACGACTACCATACCAGCAAAGGTGTTGAGCCCCTTTAGGACCACTCATTATTTTTCAGGTACAATGGAGATGATTACCGTTCGAGAGTAGGACGGGGATTGCTGCCAGCATGGGTAGTTTTGTTTAAGTATTGTTAGTTGTGCAAGACCGAAAGGTTATCGGCAAATAGAATGTAAAGACTTCGTATAGTTGGATTGTAAATGTATTAAAACTCGGTTTAGAAATGAAATTATTGTATTGTATAAGTACTCGGGAATTCTGGTCCATCAGACCGGTGATGTTATTGGTTAGGCCTTGTTAGTCACGTGGGTGGCTAACGGCATTGTTTCACCCACCGTTGTATTGGAAATGTCTGTTGTGATTGTAATGATGAACGGGGCGATTATGAATTAATGACGAGATTAGCGGTAGGGGTGTTACATGAAAGGTTTGAAGAAATTTTTCGGTAAGAAGAGCAAAAAAGGTAGAGGAAATAATGAAGGTGTCGATCCGGAGATCCACGATGAGTGCGCAGATGATGTTAACATTGAGGAGTACTCACGAGGGGCTCATTCTGAGGTATTCTTTTGACAATTTGGGGGCATAATATAGACAAATTTTGTTAGATTCTATCTGAAAGGAGCAAAAAAAGGATTCCCAATAACAAACAGAACTCGATGCCGGTGCACCCCCTCTCTCCCTGGTGTCGATGCGCCCCCTCTCTCCCCAACGTCGGTGTGCCCCCTTCTTCCCAGTGCTGCGCGCCCTCTTTCTCATCGGCGTCAGCGCCGTCTCCTTGTTACTGGTGTTGGCGCCAGTTCTTCTCTGTTGGCGTCTATGCCGGGTTCCGGTCTTAAAATCGCTATATCTTCTTCGTTATAGCCCCGTTTGTGGATCCGTTTGCGCGACGCGTTAGTCTTTTTGTCTACTTCATTATGATATACTTTGTTAATTATTTGTTTGATATATGTGTTATTTCTTTTTAAGTACGTAGTTTTCCCATTTACGAGTAGTATCACGTGATTGAACGGAAGTGTTAATTGTTCCTGCCTAGGGTGAGAATGATGGTGAATTCGATGACAAATCAGTTAACGTAGATACATGTCATGTTTAATACGAGCCTAATATTTGCGGATAGAGAGAGGGCTACTACCCATGCGATTCATATAGCCCGGAATAACATTTTTTAATCAGATAGACTCTTAGGGACAACGGTGAACTAATATTGACGTGTGAGAGGTACGACAAGAGTAGGCTGCAAAATAGCAAAGATGAATCATCCTTATCTAGTCAAATGCAGCGGCACACCACGAAGAAATGCAACTGTCCGTTCCGCCTAAGCATCCGCAGTGTGGGGGTTGCAGGGTGGTCTGTCATGGTAATGCAGTCGATGCACAACCATGAGTTGGCAAGTAATCTGCAATCACACTTTGTCCTGTCATGGTAATGCAGTCGATGCACAACCATGAGTTGGCAAGTAATCTGCAATCACACTTTGTCCTCCCTCGCTTTAGTTGGGGTTCGGAAAAAATCTCTAAAGATCCTCTTATAATCCTCCTAAAAAATTAGTGATGTCTTTGTTCTTCTTCTCCCGTGGACTAGGCTTTGAGCTAAACCACATTACATCTTGTGTCTCTCTTGTTTATCTTCGTGTGAATTTATTATCTCATAAAATCCTCACTGATCCTAACAATTGTTTGTAAAGATATGTTCCTGCATTGTTCTAAGGCGCAAGTCCTTTGGTCCAGCATATTGAGCTTGTGGAACATTCTCGTTGTTTTCCCCGAATTATGACTCTCCCTTTATGAACAATGGGTATTGTTCTCACAACTGTCCAAAGCAAGGAAACCTTGGGTTTCCACCTTCATTCACACCATTTGGAAGCTGTGGAACATCATAAATCATCTGATCTTTGAAGATACGCCGCCGGACTAGGACCAAGCAACAAAAGAGATCAAGCTCAATGTTTGGGAATGGATGAGCGTCAAGCACCTTCCTAACTCCATCCCCTTGCATTCTATCTTTCGGTTACATGCTCTGATTTCTTATTGTATTGATGTAATTTTCCTTATGGTGAAAATTTCTCTATGTATTGGCGGGTGCATCTTATTGATGCATACCACGCTTTTACTGCTTGAGGTAATGTATAGAAAAATCTTGCCCTAGTTGGTACTAAAACATTGTCATATATAAATTCACACTTACGTAGGACATAAGTGTGCAAAAGAAAGTGAATCTAGCCACTATTAGACCCAAAATCCCATGTCGAGCGTGAGCTCAATGGTGCTTTGTGGCGATGTAATGGTTTTTAGTGCTAATATCGCGTGAAGAGATCTAAAATGGGGTCATCATGACGTTGTATGGTCAATAACTTTGTGTTGGATGTGGATTGGATTCCATTTTCCATCCCATTTCCACATTATCGGACTCTACACAACTCAAAGGAGCCCTCAAGACCCTCACTTTTAGTCATAAAAAGCATTTCCCCCTTTTTATCTCTCACTACAACATAAGAAGAGTTCAAATGGGGCAACAAAAGTTGCACTAATAGATCATATTATTGCTCTAATAGAGTAATTAGAGCAAAATTAATCTTGCCCCAAGGTTGCACTAGTTGATTCGCACCAATAATCAATTTGGTGCAACTTTTTATTTTGCCCTAATTTACATGAACTATTAGTGCAACTTTTGTTGCACTAATTGATCAACTACAAACAGAGCCAGTTTTACTTGCACTAAATGATCTTACTCTATTAGTGCAAGATAGGGAAGTTGCACCAAATGATGCTGCTATTAGTGCAAGATCAGAATGTTGCCCCAATTGATTAATAGCAGAATCCAAACCGGTGGTTCCTTATGAAACAACACAAATAGGGCGAATGTAAAAAATGCACCATTTGTGGCATACTAATAGTGCATAAACTATATATTGCACTGTTAGATGTTTTATAAATAGGGCATTAATTCAGTTGCACTAAATGACACCACTCTATTGTTGCAAGTTAATTATGTTGCCCCATTTGATCTATAGCAAAGCTGGGAAATGCGTACGGGTAAACTGTAAACAGCACAAATAGGGCATCTGATAGTATTGCACTATTTGCATACAACAATTAGAGCGACTTTTTAGACATGCACCATTTGAGTAACATTTGGTGCAAAAAGTAATGCCCTATTTGATCTTTCAGCTTTTAAAAAAAAAATTGCATTGTTCATAATATTAATAATTTCATTATTTGATCAATTAAAGTTTTAATAAACATAAAAATTACAAAAAGATGATTCAAATATTATATATTATTATTTTCCACAAATTGTGTCATACAACCCACTGAAAGTTTCATCCAAACTACCACTGTTTTACACAACTACCATTGATCATTACAACTGTTTTACACAACTAACTGTTTTGCACAACTACCTCATTAGATCAAACACTATTCATGTACAAGTGGATAAGATTAACTAACGGAGAAGATCAAACCCACTGGTGTTGATGCAGCTGATATCCAGAGAAAACCATTAGAATCCATCATGTCTCAGATTTGTTGATGAGTCTTCACTGGAATCAAAAAGGAAGAAAAACCAAAGAAGATGCAAAAGGAAGAAACATCTCAAACTCGTCAGAGGGATATAACATCTAAAAACAGCCACAAAAACCAAGCAGTAAGAAAGAATCACACTTACAGAATTTGGAGAAAACAGTCACAAAAACCAAAGAATCACAATCAGACACAAACACAGTAGAAATCAACCTCTCAACATGGTTCAACACACTGATGGAAGAAACAATCACACTTACAGTATTTGGAGACTTTATAGAGTAATCAAAGTTCTATTAACAAAACTCATTGCTAAGAAGGACATGTATTAATTCAAAACATTCATAACCATGCACTATGCAACTGTTGTTGCTACTGCTACTCCCTTTTTTTTCATTCGTCATGTATACTTTTACATAGCAACAAAAGATTATCTCCACAAGATGACTATACCATTATTCATTTTCCTCATCTATAGCCTAACAAAACAGAAAAGTATATACATATCTGTATCAATAAATTTACGCAGAGATAGCAAAATACAAACATGCAGATTTCAAAACCATTAACATCAACAACAGCCTAATACCATATCTGTAATGGGCCATGTAGCAGCAGCCAGCAGTCCATCAGAGCGATTACTTGACCATGATACATATAGCAGAACAAATAGGCATTGCAACAAAGGAACTTAAAAGATAAAAACAAAACGGGCAGAAACTGAAAAGAGAACTTACCAAACTATTGTAAGTAGATTAACTTCTTGCAAACATAGATCCTTATAAGTTGTTAGCATTAATTCCTATAAACAACAACAAACAAAAAAGAGAAACAAACATCATTATACTTCTTATTGTCTCAAATAATTGCCTTCATATAAAACTACCGCTTACTTCTAGACTATCAATTAGTGTCATTCAATCAGAGGGAAAATATATAAGCTGGCCTAACGAATATGTGATGGTTGAGATTTTATTGTCATTCAATCAGCAATATAAATAGTACACCATCCAGAAAGCTAGTAGCAATTAAGATAATCAGTAGTACGTACTATGATGGCAAGCCAATCTGTCCTGTTTGAACTTTCTGATTTCCTGTTGCAAGTAATTCTTGGTGGCTCACTACAATCCAAACTTAACATTATTATACTAGAAACAAAACTGGTAAACACCACCAAGCAGATAGGTGTCTTCCCCCTTCAAAGAGGTTTACTTATTTCATAGATAGGAAAGCATGATTCAAAAATTGACTTTTTTATCACCTTTTTCTTTTAACTAGGAAATTAAGATATCTCTTACCTTTCACGTGTTCCTATGTTGTTTTGCTCAACATCTGCTCTCATGAGCTCATCAATTTCAGTTTCATTGCAAAGTTAATCACTGAATGCTCCTACAGCATGATATGTATTAGAACTAGTAAAGCGTGAAGCATTTGAATTATCAATAAAATAAACCTGCAGTACTTAAATGTTAAATCATACCTAGTGGTACATTAGTTTTTATATAATGGTCACTCTGTTTCGTAATACTTACTTCTCCATAATCCTTTGACTATTGACTTGATTTTGATACATATCAACTTGTAGGTATATTCATACCACAGGTAAACAACCTAAACCATAGAAAGTGAGTTCAGGAGCATGCAAAAGAATGAAATAGAGGACTTGAAGCAGATGGCATACGTACAAAAATAGAAACTGCAACTATTCCAGCTTTGATATATTGTTTCCTCTTCTGTTCAGCATCCTCTAACTTCTTCATTAATCCACAATCTAAGCCAAATTGTCAATCCTGTCAAGATAGAACTAAATGATAACCCAAAAAAAAAGAATGACAAAGGCCAAAAACACTTGTTTACTTCTGCGTCAGCCATATTTGGTAAATAATTTGGCCAAACAGAGCTCTTGGTGAGGGAACAAAAGCTGGAGAAACAGAATCTAGACATCAGTTTAAGATCACACACAACTCCAGCTAGAAAGTTAATGAGTCTCACGATGATTCTCAACTTTTCTTCAATTTTAAAGGCTAGGACATCTTCATTTTGCTTGAGTTTCTCTATATTCTGATAGAGTTTACAGAGCATCTTATCTGGAGCGTCCTCCAATAGATCAATGACCTGAATATTGATATAAGAAACAGCTAATATTATAGACAAATATAATGCCCTCGTATCATTACAAATCACTTAATGTGAATTTTCACCTGTTTGTCGTTTAAAAGTGATCTATATGTAGCCAGAAGAGCTCCACGAAGCTGACCACCACTTTTGGAGTTGACAAAAACGATAATTGGACACCCAGGCGCCTCAGAGACCTCAGGGTCCAAATCAGGCACCAGTATATAATTAGGGATATAAAATTCCTTCAAGATTCCATTTAAATCTTGAGTGGGATCTCCCATCATTTAGAATCCTGTATCATAGAGAGTTCATAACCGATGGAAGCACACTACTGTGAAATGAAGAAGCATACGCCCATACAGATTGTCCTTAACAGTCATAACTTTACCACCATAGAGCCCGATTATTTAGCTTAAAATGTGTCAACAGATAGCATAATTTCAAACAAAGCAGGACTGGTGTACATATATTTTACAACATTCTTCAAGTTGGATGGTAGTTTATCTTGAACTTGCCTCATGTGAAACTTTAATAGCAATCAAGGTTTCATTCTGACATGAGCAAATAAACAATATTAGCCATAACGATACCAAGAGCACTAGTATAAACCATAATCAGAAGAACTATTTTACATACTTGAAAGTTGGGTAAACCCTTTATGTCTTCTTCAATAACAAACAACCACCTATATATAAGAAAGTATAATCATAATGAGGTCAAGAATCTAGTAGTAACTTCTATTCTAATGGCTAGATTATACCCACGAGTATCCAAAAGACAGAACATACTTCTGAGTGTTCTCATTCACTTACTTCCTTCAACGGTTCTTGCATGACTCTGCAACAAATTTTACAAAATCACATGAAAGTGAACACATTGGGACACCATGACATTGATATCACTCACAATAGTATAAAACAGATATATGTGACAGACTGCAACATGCTAACTAATAGCTTATTACACCGAGATGAAAAGTATCTTAATAAATACATTTCCAGCCCCACTTTTGCGAATGCTATGGTCTCTGTGCAAGTACACGATTCTAATCGACTTACCATTCAATGGTGTAACAACACTTCCATTCAAGGGATTCAACCTGATAAACACTCATTTCAAAGGAAACAACAACTAGAAACAACAAAATGAAGATATGGTAAGATGTCTGTAAGTTAGTATAGTTGTCCATTGTATTATTCTTGAGAAGCCATTAAAATTTTTTTCAGACACTCACATGTATTACCAGGATGAGAGTTTTACTCTTTGAATTTTCTTTATATTCTGCAAACCTTCAGTGCTTCAATTCTCCCTTCTGCTTCAAATCTCAGTGGCCAGTCTAGAGTATCCATTCAGTTTGCATCCAGCTCGTGCAGATAAATTTCAATTCTTAGATTTCTTGCTCATTGTTTCAAATCCTGGAAGGGAAGCTTGACCTGACCGGCCTCACTGCTTCTTCATTCAAACATTATTCTCACCAGTAACAATTTATCACTTCAGATGCGTATACACAAGAAGGAAACGATGAGGTATGCAGAGTTTCCTGTGATTCATATAAAAGTGCTAATTCAAGAAGAGAATGAAACAAGTATGTTCAGTTTGCCGTTTAATGTTGTAAAATTACAGTGGGGAGAATGAACAGAATCAGCAAGGGTGCATCACATGAATGAGAATGAAGAGAGTGCTCAGGTTCTGGTGTGAAACCGAGATTAACTAAATCACCGTGAGTGAAGAGCAAGAGATAGGCTAGAATATATTTTACCTGTTTGAAGTGTTTTCAGCCCCGTCTTCAATCTGGTGTGCGAGAATGAAGACCATCGTGAGCGAAGAGAATGAAGACGACCGCAGAGGACGTCTGTTCCTTCCTTGTTCGCCAGTTAGGGTTGCAAAATTGAAAAGAATGAAGACGACCCGCAGAGAACATCTATTCCCGTCCTTGTTCGCCAGTTAGTGTTGCAAAATTGAAGAGAACGAAGACGCCGAAACTTCCAGTTCCTTTGTCTATGGGTGCGAAATAAGCCTAGCACCAATTGAGTATATCTAATATGGTATAACCAGTTTCACCAATTGTATAAATCTTACAACCAGGGCATAAAGTCAAAGTTGCACTATTTGTTCAACACAATTAGAGTGAAAGGTTTATCTTGCCCTAATTGCTTCAATCTATTGGAGCGAGTGAAAATTGCACCAATTGATAAGGTATACAAATGGTGCAAAAATAAAGATTACCCTATTTTTGATATACCAATTGATGCAAAATAGAAAATTGCACCAATTGATAATATCTATTAGAGCGAAATAAAAACTTGCACTATTTGACAATCTTTAAATAGGGCAATTTTATACTTGCACCAATTGAGTATATCTATTAGGGTATGACTTTTTCTTGCCCCATTTACTTTAATCAAATAGTGCAACTTTATGTTGCCTTATTTAATAACATTTATAGGAGCAAAGTTTAGGTTGCCCTATTTGATAGTATATAGATTGCCCCAATAGCAATATTGTTGTAGTGTCTCTAGATTTTAAGGGATATCATTGCCCTATCCATTTTCTTCTTATTGTTTTTTGTTACGGTTAAGATAGCAAGGATTCGACGAGAGTAAATGTCAATCTAACTTTTGAGGAAAATGTAGAGCAAAAACTTAGCTACACGTTAACCTATAATATAATTGTCAATTGTGATTGTTCATATCGACTTAATAACTATAGTTATCTTGTTTATTGACTATGTTTATGCTTGATTTGTTTACATGTGAGAGCCGTGATAATGACTAGACATTATAGGGTGGCACTATAGACTAGATTTCATGACAAGGCTAGGTTATTAATTAGAATGTGGAAGTTCATGTCAGTAACCTATAGGTAAATTTTTTTCTAGTAGTGCTAGAACACATAGGATGATAAATGTCAAGACGTGAACAAGATCAAATTACTTTGCAACCTATAAAGAAATTGTTCTTAACACTAGAAATTAGTGGTTTCAAGTGGGAGTAAGATTTAA
>JAIOTZ010001021.1:0-40753 GCA_023374045.1 Limonium bicolor
TAAATTGATCGAATACATAAAATAATATGAGGTAAAAAACAAAACCGTGAAATGTTTTAAAACAAAAGCAACAAAATAAGTATACGAAATGAAGTCAGTTAAAACAGATTTCAACAAAGCTCGTGCTCCTTTTCCATAGGAATGTGAGGTTTAAATGTCGGTAAAAAGAAATTCCTTTAGTCGAAAACGGGGACGACCGCCTTGTTTCTGAAAGCATGTTCATTTTTGAATTTTTTTGTTTTAAAATAAAACGGGTGAGAATTTTTGGTGTCTACAGATGGCTCCCCTTGATTCAATTCTGCAATAGAAGGCTTGTAGAATTGGATCAAGGTTGACGGGACGCCAAAAATTCTCACTGTGGCTTGGGGCATTCCCAAGTGTGAGATATGAGTACCATACGAGTGGGGACTTATGACGGGCCCCAACTAGACTTCGGAGTCTAGCGCTAGGACTTATGACGGGCCTAGAATGTGATAGTTGATGGTATGAGGACTAACGACGGGCCTCAACTAGATCTCGGTGTCTAGCTCTAGGTCTAAAGACTAGAATACGACCAATCTACCTATGCATGAGGACTAATGACGGGCCTCAACTAGATCTGGGTGTCTAGCTCTAGGACTGATGACGGGCCTAGAATGCATCTTCGAATTGTATGAGGACTAACGACGGGCCTCAACTAGATCTCGATGTCTAGCTCTAGGACTAAAGACGGGCCTAGAATACAACCGGTATATAAAGTTATGCATGAGGGCTAACGACGGGCCTCAACTAGATCTCGGTGTCTAGCTCTAGGACTGATGACGGGCCTAGAATGCATCTTCGAATTGTATGAGGACTAACGACGGGCCTCAACTAGATCTCGATGTCTAGCTCTAGGACTAAAGACGGGCCTAGAATACAACCGGTATATAGTTATGCATGAGGGCTAACGAACGGGCCTCAACTAGATCTCGGTGTCTAGCTCTAGGACTGATGACGGGCCTAGAATGCATTGAAGGAGTTGTGCGAAACTCACTGCAGTAAGTGGTTAATCTGAAGTTGTTTCTGGCTGTAGGTTGATTCGAGGTCGGGCGCTCTCTGTGGGCCATCTTGATCCCTCGTGAGGGATTTGAGGGTTGGAAATCTACCTTAGGTATTGTCGTATTCGACTGTATGAGTGCAGGGTTTGACGGGATCGGGTGATTCCGAGATGATCGGATGGCTCTAGCATGGAGGGTAGCCTTGGTGTGAATAGTAGATTCATGGTTTGACTGCAAAGGTCAAGTGTGGTTTTTGAGGTCGAGAGAGGGTTTCGGTTGATGGCTCCGACAATGACTCCAGAGAAGAGCTTTGGAATGATCCTGGGAGGTTCTGGGATGACTCCGGTATAACGCTGAGATGCCTCCAGTATAGCACTGATGGCTCCGGTATAGCACTGAGATGGCTCCGGTTTGATCTATGACTCCCTTGTGAGCAACGACTCCGGGAAGGTTGATGAATTCGGTTTGATATGATCTGAGGGCTCCGGTATGATCGGATGGCTCCAGTTTGATCTGGACTCCCTTGTGAGCAACGACTCTGGGAAGGTTGATGGGTTCGGGTTTGATATGATCTGAGGGCTCCGGTATGATCGGATGGCTCCAGTTTGATCTGGACTCCCTTGTGAGCAACGACTCTGGGAAGGTTGATGGGTTCGGGTTTGATATGATCTGAGGGCTCCGGTATGATCGGATGGCTCCAGTTTGATCTGGGACTCCCTTGTGAGCAACGACTCTGGGAAGGTTGATGGGTTCGGGTTTGATATGATCTGAGGGCTCCGGTATGATCGGATGGCTCCATTGCGATTGGGTGGCTCCGGTACGGCCCTGAGATGGCTGGTAGCCCCGGGATGATTTTCTTGATGAGGCGAATTCCTCCATAGAGTGATGGCAATGACCTCGTGGTTCGAGGGGTGGATGGTTTTCATTTGGGACGGGGTCGCACCCTGAGAGGGTTGCCTACGTACTCAACTCCCTGTTGAGATCAGACCTTACGTAGTTCATGATTTTCGGAGGATGGGGAATTTGATGGCGACGAAGAGATGTCTTGCGGGGATGTTTCTCAGATCAGCGCCCGAAGGTCTTTAATTTTCTAATCCATTGACCGCAGGGTTCCCCATGTGATGGGGCAGCTGTTGATCGGGCTTGCCCTTAACTGGTATATGCAAAAAGCTGGATGTTATGGTGCAATCTTGTTGCTGTGTGCGACGACATTATGTCTGAACCAATGAAATGAGTTGAATGCAAATCTATTCCTACATGCATTTTTTGGAATTGGATATGATTGAATGCAAAGGGGATGTCGTGTCAAGGTGAGCTCAACCAAGAATTCTAGTTAAGTCAGATTAGTCATCTCTAAGCCACTTCCTTCTTGAAAAATCTCGAAAGAGGTCTCTCGGGATCTTATACCTTTCCGTTTCCTCTCTTAAGGTCAGTTAGGCTTTCTTTGAGGGTGATAAACACTCGTTTCTTTTTTCTCTACCTTCCTGATTCCTGACGCTCGTTTGTGATGATTGTATTGACAAGATCGGACGCGTTGTGGCCTTCATGTTTCAAATTGGTACTCTTCGAATCAAGCAATATCGTCTCTAAGTCGGAGGTCTTTCATGGGTTATAACGGGGCTGCAGGGTATGTCATATGGGACTGGGGATTTGTTTGAGATTGTGAGCTTTGTGCAACGGAGGATATGCTTCACCTTCACCATGGGTGATGGTTCGGACTTCTTTCGCATTTGTGCGGATCAAGATGTGTTCCCGTTTTGATTTACTACTTTCCTTGAGTAGTTTATTTGCATTTTGTGTTTGACATCTTCGCTTCTCTATTCCTCGAGAGTGATTTTGCGTGACATGAGGCTTTCGTTTCCTTTCTTTACTTTGAGTTTTTTTGTGTTTCATTTCTTTCATTTCATTTTCATCTTCTTTGGGTATTTCTCTTTCAAGCTTTCTTTCATGCTTTAGATTGCGGGGAAGAGACCATGGCTCCGGCTCTTTTATCCTCTTTTGCAGGGGCGGGTCATTGTGTGATGTGGGGTGGCATGTTGTGGAGCTATTTCCGAAAAGATTTTGATGAAAGGCTCAGCGGGGCTCGCTAAGGGATCATTTTTTAAGGTCAAAAGGCTTCTGGCCAAGTGGAGGTTTTCTTGATCCTAGGTGCCTCGTCATCCCTATTGACAGATAATTGTTTCCTCTACTATTCCCAAATTTTGACATGAATGGTAATTTTCTCGTCAACAATTGGTTCGTGAAGTGGGATCCTCACATGGTGCTTTGAAATTTAAATGCATCAAGCGCTCTGGGTTTTACACACTCTATGTTTCTCTCATACACTCAACTCTCACGGGAGGTTAGAAATCCTTTCAAGACCTCCTCGGGGAAAATGATGCAAGAGTTCGGTGGTCTTTGATGACTTATGTGACTTTCCTAGAATCAAAGATCGAGATACGCCTCGACACTAGGGATATGCAAATGCAAATGCAATTAAGCTAAACCTAATGCAGATGATAATGATAACTTTTGTGTGGATGCATTTTTTTTTACATATTCTGTATGGATGCGTTTTTTTTTATGGGTGCATTTTTGTGGATGTGTTTTTTGGATTTTTTTGAATGAATGTGTGTGTGTTTTTTTGGATTTTTATGACGGTTCAGACATAATATCGTTTCAACCGGTCGAGATTGACGAGGCTTTGAAATTCTTCCCCATCTACATCTATCAGTAATACAGCACATGAGGGGTTATTTCTTTCACCAGATAAGGGCCCACCCAGTTCGGCCTGAGTTTCCCTCGTGGGTCTGGCAGATCTTTTCTCAACTCTTTCAGAATGAAATCACCTACTTGGATATCTGGGTGTGGGTGGAGTACTGTTCTGTAGGAAGCATGTTTTCTTCATCATATTCCTCTTCTTCGGCCTCATAAGTTTGCAATGAATCAAGCGACAAAGGAGACGAATTTTCTGAATAAACTGAATTTTCATTATTATACGAGGAGTTGGATAAGTCGGTGATTGACAGAAAATTGCCACCATCTTTACAAGTGAAAATAGATGGTGACGATCCTTCTCCTATTTCGATTCTGTTTGTATTGTCGATGTCTTCATTACAACTGCCATTGCCCTCACTGATACTATACGCTATTGCTACCACCATTACTATCATCACTACTGCTAGCTAGACTAACTATGTAAGGCTCCTGAGAATCGGCTCCTCTTTCTTGTGATAGACGACAAGACATGCTCCATGACCATCCACCGAGGGTGCGGGGTCCTTGATGACTGATTCGATCGTGACTCTGCTCTCCGCTACTCCTTCGGGTATTCCTTGGTCGCATTCCTTGCCGTCATGGTCCTTAAGGCGTGAGTTGAGGGAGAATAAAGTGGTCCACCAGCTCTCCCACTCCATTGTCTCTAGATGCTCCCGAGCCCGAACCACTCTCTGCTCATCACAACTCACAGATATGTACGGTTCTAGATAAACTGATAAGGAAAGGTCTACGGAAGTTACATGTGAATCTGTTAGTATCATACCTGACGCCTCTGCGAATCCTAAGCCTGCTCCTCGACCTCCAGCATATGGCACTAGTGGCTCTACCACGCCCTGCAACTTCTTTCCTAACCTATTCCCCTGTTGGTAGCCCATCTGAGACATCATGTGCTGCGATGCGGGGCTATAGATACTAGGGTCGAAGTACAGAGGAGAGATGGAAGAGGTTTGACTTACCTGTTGCGATTCAGTCCTTTCATTGGTGATCATGATCATATTGCACATGACAGTGTTTCTCTTTCTTTGCTTCTCAAGGACTTTTTGGCGGCACCAAGCCTCAACAACTTCTAGCGCCTTCATTTTTTTGTAGAGGACCCTCGCCTCAGAAGCTAATACCAGCAAAGTTTCCAAATTCCTTTCTATCGGTCGACCCATGCAATATCGGAAAAAGATTGGCACCTTCCTTTGAACTTAATTGTGACAGTGTTTTGAGCCCTTTTTCTCTTCAAATACTCCCTCATCAAGGGGAGTATATCGAAATGAATCTCCGGACGGGGAACCTTGAAGGTATCTAATAGCGGTGCGGGTGTGACAAATGGGGAGGGATTCCGTCGGGTCACTTCCGTTGTACTCCCGATGTCGTCAGCTTTCACAATTTTGCGAAGGTCTGGCAGACTTCCTTCTCTTTCTCTGAGCCTTATCATATTTACATGCTGGGGGATGGAATTATTTTGGGTATTTGGATTGGCGTTGGGGAATTGCACCTCTCCTGCATCAATTAGATCTTGCACAGCATGACGCAATGCTCTACAGTTTTCTGTACTATGCCCCTTCATCAGATGGTATTCACAAAGCTTTCACATCGGGCCCAAGTTGGGTGATTCCTGGTTTGGGATTTGGGTGCTTCAGAAGGAAACCACTCTCTTTCAACTTCTTGTATGCCTTATTCAACGGCATCCCCAATGTTGAGTATTGTCGCTGGGGTCGGGTTTGAAAATCACGGGGAGGAGGCATTGCCCGATAGTTCTGGTTGTCCCGGAGGATTGTGCCTGATACACTGGAGGTGTGGGGGTGGTAGTCGGTGAGGGTTCTAGGTTGCACCTGATTCACTGGAGGTGTTGGGACAGTCTTGTTGTTGTCATTGTCATTGTTGTTGTGATTGTTGCTGCTATCACGGTTTGGCGGTTCTGATGGTATGAAGTTCTGGGTCCTGATCCAGGGAGGTTCAACCCTTTTAATCTTCCTGCCAGTGCTAACTCTTCGGCAGCTGAAGCAGCAGCTTTCAAATGTTTGAAGTCACAAATCCCAAGGGACTTTAGATGATCTGAGTATGGACCCTCCAGACATGAGATGATTATTCTTATCTGCTCATCTTCGGTAGGGCGATCAAGCATTTGGCCGGCCACCTCCCTCCAGCGATTGATGAATTCCATGACCGTCTCATTATTTCTCTGCCTCATGGTCTCGAGGTCTCTGCGGGTGACCCCTAGATGGGCATTGTAGCTGTACTGCTCGACGAAGGCCTGATAAACTTCCTCCAATTTTTTTCCAGAGAGATCTAACCTTGAAACCCATGCTTGCGCAGATCCTTCGAGATAGCTAGGGAAGCATATAATTTTCATCTCATCGTTCAATCCATGCATTGTCATTACCCGATCAAACTGAGAAAGGTGATGTCTGGGGTCTCCTTTCCCAGCATATTTCGAGATTTCGGGGAGTTTTAAATTTTCTGGAAGCTTAGAGCTCGGCTTCATGCTGAAATAGCGGAAGCCAAGCATCTTGGCTCGTTCCCCTAGCCGCACTTCAGCCAACAGCTCTTCTTTCACAGATTTCTTCCAGTCCTCCAGGTTAGACGGGGGTTTTCAGTAGGAAGGGGTTGGGTTTGAGGTTGTTGATACCCATGGATTAGGTGACTTGATGGGTGTGGCAGTAGCTGAGTGTGGGGAATAGCTTCTTCGAAACGGACAGCATGTCCTGGAGCGGTGTACTGATATTGTCTCATCTGGATCGGATCAGGGATAGGTGAATTCGGTAGAAAGTCTCAGGTGGTCTAGACCAGTTCATGTTAGCAATTTGAGGGGCAACCCCTGTTGGTAGAAATGGTGGTAATTTTGGGAAAGTGGTTGGAACAGTAGTGGTTGTGGTCAAGATTGGTGGTGGCATGGGTGCCCCAGAAAGTAAGTCATTCGAAAGGTTGTGGGGGGAATGGTGGTGTGTTCATTGTTTGGTTGTGGTGTGGTATTGAACATGGGGTTTTGGGTAAACGTGAGCTTGGGTGTTCGTCGATATAATCATCTCTCAGTAAGGTAAGGCTCCTTCCCTTTGCTCATTCTTTCTCTGCGCAGCTTTCCTCCAGACGTTCAATTGTCTGCCTCATCATTTTCATTCTTTGATTCCAGCATGCGATAGGAACGTTCGGATCAGGATGTTCACTTGCACTTGCCTTGCTGCACTTGCACTTGCTTCTCGCTGAGGCAGCCGGGTTTTCTGAAGCGTGGATTCGTCAGAGTTTGATCCATTGTTTCTGATGAGGTTTCAGTTGTAGTGTCACTGGCCAGCCTGCCCCGGGAATCTCTTTTCCACAATCGAGTAATGTTGGCAAAATTGGTAGAAATCCTGACACTCTGCTCTGCTCTGGTTGGTTTCTGCGATACCAGGGAATATGGAATGTGTGGACGATGTTAGTACGAATGTAAATCTTTTCATAAAATGAGCAGGAAAGGAGGTCGTCCCCGATGTTGGCGAAACGAGGTATTTCAAAATTAAATCCTTTCGTAAAATGATAATGCGGAAAAGGCGCACAAGCCGATTTCCATTTCCAAGAATAAACGCCGTACTATTTCATTGCTCAATCGAGATTGCATATATCGGGGAAAATGGGGGTTACATCCGAGTTCATAGGGGAAAACATAATGTTAGATAATATTACATAGCCGAACTCCACGATAAGGGGGAAGGGGAGTTACATCCAAATTCAAAAGAGGGGAAAATTACATCCGAATAGTCAAATTTCGATTACATAGCCGAACTCCATAATAGGGGGAAAGGGGAGTTACATCCAAATTTAAAAGAGGAGAAAACTACATCCGAATAGTCAAATTTCGATTACATAGCCGAACTCCATACTAGGGGAAAGGGGAGTTACATCCAAATTTAAAAGAGGAGAAAACTACATCCGAGTAGTCAAAATTTCGACTACATAGCCGAACTCCATAACAGGGGGAAAGAGGAGTTACATCCAACTCAAAAGGGTGAACTTCTACTAGTAACGGGATGATAGCATAGGAGATCAACCGATAGTCTTCTGCCGCTTGTACTCCTCTTTCTCCCTCTTTCTTTCCTGACGGGTAGTGGGAATCGGTTGCAGGTCCTCCACAATCGACAGTCGTGGATCTTGAGTGACTGCTGAGTGGTGCGGGTCATAAGCACTTTTTACCATCCGATCGACGCGCATAGTCAACCATGTTTGATACTCTTTGCTCAAACCAAAGTACTTAATCTTGAAGATGGCCCACTTCATTCCGGAGTTATAAACCCCAGCAATGTAGTTGATGCTACTATCTGTGTACCGACGATCTACCGAGACATTGCTTCTGGCTCCGGGTACGGTCTGCTCTCGACCGAATTGGCGCATCGCTCTGAAGGGAAAGATAGTGATAAACCTTTCTAGGCCTAGCAATGTCAGCCCATCCTCCTGATGAGCTGATTGAACAGTTCCCCCTTGAACATCCCAGTCACGCAAAATCCAATTAATCTGCCAATCATAACAACGATCCATAAAGTAAGCTCTCCATCCTGCTTCAGGCTTTTGTGCTCGCTTCCGGGCAGTCGGGAAAGTATCTATATTCACTACTTTATACACCTCCACCTTCTTCATCAGCCCAAGGTGATCGAACAACCATATTTGGAGAAGGAGCGGGCTTCCTAAGAAAAAGGTTTCCAAGGCTCCGGACTCCTTCCAGCGGTCCAAAGCTCTCACCATCTCGGCCACGACCACCGTCCCGATACTTTTTCCTTCTTCTAAGGCCTTCAGCAGGTAGATTACTCGTGGGTTGATCCTCAAGTCTCTTTGTCGAAACAGATAGAGCCCCATGATGCAGAGGTCAAGCACTCGCCTTTTGGTGCTTTTGGGATAGTATGGTTGGTAGAATTGTTGCAGGAGATCTCGCAGGCGTATGCTCATGCTACCAAAACTTTCAACCTCCTCGATCCTTACCCCCAGAAAATCAGCTGCAAACTTCGGAGTATGCGATCGCTCGACGGGGATGGTGGGCATCTTCTGATGGGGCTTGATCTTAAGCAGTGCATCCATCTCAGCAGGCAAGATAATTAACTCTTGGAGGTTGAAGCGGTACAGATGGTCCGTTGAATCCCAATAAGTGACTGACTCGAACAAGGCTTCATAGTCAACGGCCACTCTACACATTCTGGCAAGTCCAGCCAGCAGCGGCTCGTCAGGGCCTTTCATCTGAGCGCAGTAGTCCCTGAGTTCCTTGGCAAAGGTCGACTCCTGGTGACGCTCCACTTGGTAGGGGGTCATTGGAGCTTGTCCTTCACTGGGTCTTTCCTCTGCCTTGCTTCTGTTCACTTTCCGAGGGCACTTCTTCTCTCCAGGCACTGGCACTAGTCTGTTCATCATTTTGTCCTGCAAAAAAGAGGAAATAAAATGGAAAAGAAAGGGAGAGAATATGATAAGTAAGAGTCGGGGGAACGATTAAGCAATTACTAGTATGACCGTTTATCCTTGGAAATGGAAATTAGTTTTGAAAACTAATTTTGAGAGAGGGTTTGAAAAGTCATTTTGAAAGTGGTTTTGCTAAAATCGGTTTTTGAAAAGGTTTTGAATATCGGTTTTGATTTTGAAGTAAGGGAGTTTAGGTTTCAAAACTTTGAATGGTAGCAAGTAAAACAGTTTTGACACAAATGAGAATTCCGAACGTTTTAAAACGGATTAGTTTGAGAAAAAGGTTTGCACACATGTATTGCATAAAATAAATCGTGGCTATATTTGATGTGGAGTTGAGTGTGAATGATTGGGATAATCACCTTCCAGACTAGCCACACGAGTCACGGCCGGTGATTATCACAACATACTCACTTTCGGGAAAACTTGGGGAAGTACTGCATGGGAACCGGTCTCCCTCGTCTGCACGGTCAGGTGTGTCTAAAGTCCAAATTATTCACTGACTACGTTGTGCCATGTATGGGTATCCGGTAAATACGGGATCCTCTATGGACGTGTAGCGTGACATTGGGCTTTAGAGACACCCGTGGTGCAGTGGAATCATGGAGAACTGAGCCCATGCAATCTTCAGGGTAAGGCAATGGGTGGTCAGACAGACGGCATACAAGGGGGTGACTACCCATAAGCCCATCTTAGACACCGGATAAGGCAGCTGGACTGAAGGCTCATGGCTCACTATATGCTGGTTTAGACTCGGGTAATGGAGGATATTTTGGATCATGAGTTTCAAGGCGTTGGTCTTGGACCGTATTACCTCGTGGGTTAACTCCTTCTAGGAAGGACCCCTCATGGGGAATCAACCGTGGACCGTTGGGATCCCGTGACTCGTGGACAAATCGGGTGACACAGAGGAATGCATGTCCTATGCTACCCAATGCAACAATGGGTTGACTCCTTCTAGGAAGGCCCCATTTACAAAAGTAATAAATAAGCAATAAACATTATGTCATGCATGAAGAGCAGTAAACATAAGACAATAAACACACAACAATAAACAAAAGTGAAGCATGCGCATATCAAAGCACACATGTGGCACTCAAGGCCGATCTCGAACTTAAACTCTCATCCTAACTATCCTCTCAAACACACTCTAAGTGTGGAGAGTAGTCCTAGCGGCTTTAGAATGAATCTCTTGAAGGTTTTGAAAGAAGTTAGGAATCCGACAATTTTGAATGGAGTTCAGTTCCTTGAGTTTGAGAAAAACTTACTCAAGTTTTCCCCAGCAGAGTCGCCATTCTGTGGAGGGTGATTTTTCGGTATGAGGGGGGTCTATCTAAATGGTCTGACTGAAAAGTCTAGATCCTAGAAAATGCCATTCTGTGGAGGGTGAAAACCCGTTATTCTGGCATCCCTCAAATACCTACTAAATCGTCCGTCTTTCCCAGAAAGCATGGGGAATGCTAGTGAGCACTACACCCGCTCTCAATGGGCTCCACGCGGACTTATGCCCTAAGGCGGAAATTGACTAGAGTCGCCACCTAGTTTGACCTAAGATACTAGGAAGGAAGGAGAAGGGTTCTAAGAACCGTTAATTGACTCTGATGATTATGGATAGGATTTATCTGGTCATGTCAAAGATTCTATGTGGGTTCGCACTGGGTTACACCCCTTAGAAGTGGCAACGACCACGACTTCGGATTGGTGCCCGAGGAAACCTCGGTCTCCAATTGTCGGGATTACCTTCTTTCAAAACCTTTTAGAGAGATTCATTAAAAGCCAAGGATTGGATTAAAAGAGGAGTAAGGAAAGGATGAGTTCGAAGAGTTAAGAATAGGCTGGTCTTGGAGTTGGTTGGTTGAGTGTTGAGAGAGGTTTTAATTGCTCTGAGAGATTTGAGATTGTTTCGGGCCTTCACGGAATCAAGAGGATGATGGGAGTTTTGGGGAGTAAAAGGACATTTCGGTCATTTTTGGTGGAGTCAAGGGGTAGTTGGATCGTTTGGCTGATTTGAGGAGTTTTGTTGTGTTTGGATTTTGAAATGGTCGGGTTCTTGAGGTGTTTTGGGAAATCGAATGGGTTGAAGAGGAATTCGGGTTTTGAGGATGATTGAGTATGGAAGAGGATATTTGGTTTACAAGTATTCGGGTTTTGAAGATGTTTCAGGTTTCTGGGAGTTTTCAAGAATTGGAAGTCCTATGTGACTTAGAGTTGGTTCAGAGGAGGGTTGAGAAGTGTTTATGGGTCCTAAAGCTCTAATGGAGATGTTGGATTGGGGTATTCAGAATTGTCTCTCTTAAAGTTTTTAAAACCAGAAAAAACATTTTTCGTTGTAAAAGGGCGGATAATCCCGAGGGATTACCCTATGTACCCCCTCGAACACGACACTTAACTAATAATAAGTGCCGAGGCTCGAAAGATGGGGCAATGAATTTATGTCGAAAAATAGGATTCAGAGAGAAACACCATGAATGAGATGTTCTCGGTCAAACCCTAATAACGTCTCTAACTCCCGGGTTTTAAAATGTTAAAAACCGAAAACATTGAAATCGAGTAGAAGGGAGTTAGACGATTCTAAAATCCCGGCTGCAACTAGGAAGGTCATTACTTCCCTAGCACCCCGCCTTGTAAAAATCTAGGCTGCAATTAGGGGAGGTTTGTCACCCTAATGCCCCGCCTAAAGAGATCCAGACTGCGACAAGGGAAGGTTATAACCCCAGTGCCCCGCCTCGGATTTTTATTTTGGGAAGGAAGACAATGATGTCCTAACCATGGAGAAAGTGTTTTGAAGGGGTTAGACATTACTTGCTCCCCGAAAACGGTTTATTTGAGTTAAAAACTGAGTTGGGAAGAAACTTTGAAGTTGTTCGGAATTCTCGGTAAGAAACACTGATTTTGGAAACGTTTTTAGGAGAAAACTTTCTGTATACGTGAGAAGAACTTTCTGTAATGGAGAAGAGTTTTCTGTGATGTGAGAAGAGTTTTTTCCTTTTTAAATTCCACAAAACGGTTTCTTTGAAAATTTGATGAGACTTGAATAAAATGATGGTCTTGAAATTCTTTTTGAGTTTTTAGATTTGGAAAGGAATTTACAAATTGAAAGTGAGTTGAAAGGAAACGGGTTTGGAACATGTGTTGGAATTGATTTGGTTTGACTTGTATTGGAAGATGAACCGGGTCAATGTTCGGGTTTGGTCAATGATTGGGTCAAGGTTTTGGTCAAGGTCAAGGTTTTCTGGTCAAGGTCAAGGTTTTCTTGGTCAAAGTCAAGGTTTTGTCAATCTTCAGGTCAAAGGTCAACCATTGGTTCAAGGTTTGATTCTTGTGGACTTAACTTGATTTTTGTGGTCTTAGGCTTGCTTGATTTTGTGGACTTAGGCTTGCTTGATTTTGTGGACTTAGGCTTGCTTGATTTGGGCCTTATTTGAGACATGCGTCTTTTATGGTTTTGGGCTTTCTTGGTTTTGGGGCCATGGTTTGGGCTTCGGGATTGGGCCCTGAATTTGGGCTTCGGATTTGGTAATGGGCCGAACGGGTGATGGGTCGAATTTAGGCCTTGGGCCTTGGGCTTCAGGCCCTGGGTTTGGGCTTCGGGTTTTGGGCCCTGGATTTGGCTTGGTTTGTGGGCCGAGGGTGTTGGGCTTGGATTGCGGGCCGAGTGTGGGTTGGGCCGAGATTGGGTTTGGTTTGCGGGCTGAGGGTGTTGGGCTTGGATTGTGGGCCGAGTGTGGTTTGGGCCGAGATTGGGATTGGTTTGTGGGCCGAGGGTGTTGGGCCGAGTTTGTTGGGCTTGGATTTGGGCCGAGTTTAGTTTGGGCCAAGGGTATTGGGCTTGGATTGTGGGCCGAGTGTGGTTTGGGCCGAGGTTGGGTTTGGTTTGTGGGCCGAGGGTGTTGGGCCGAGTTTGTTGGGCTTGGATTGTGGGCCGAGTTTGGTTTGGGCCAAGGGAATTGGGCTTGGATTGTGGGCCGAGTGTGGTTTGGGCCGAGGTTGGGTTTGGTTTGTGGGCCGAGGGTGTTGGGCCGAGTTTGTTGGGCTTGGATTGTGGGCCGAGTTTGGTTTGGGCCAAGGGTATTGGGCTTGGATTGTGGGCCGAGTGTGGTTTGGGCCGAGGTTGGGTTTGGTTTGTGGGCCGAGGGTGTTGGGCCGAGTTTGTTGGGCTTGGATTGTGGGCCGAGTTTGGTTTGGGCCAAGGGAATTGGGCTTGGATTGTGGGCCGAGTGTGGTTTGGGCCGAGGTTGGGTTTGGTTTGTGGGCCGAGGGTGTTGGGCCGAGTTTGTTGGGCTTGGATTGTGAGCCGAGTTTGGTTTGGGCCAAGGGAATTGGGCTTGGATTGTGGGCCGAGTGTGGTTTGGGCCGAGGGTATTGGGCTTGGATTGTGGGCCGAGTGTGGTTTGGGCCGAGATTGGGTTTGGATTGTGGGCCGTGTTTGGTTTGGGCCGAGGTGGGCTGATGGGCCGGTTTTGAGGAGTAGTGGGCCAGGCTTCGGGTTTGGGTTTTTGGGCTCGGGCCAAACTGGGCCGAAAATTGGGTTTTGGGCTTGGGTTCCGGTTTTTGGCCTTGGGCTTTGTGTTTGGTTTTTTGGGCTCGGGCCAAACTGGGTGATGGGCCGGTTTGGGCCTGACTGAGATGTGGGCCGGACTGAGAAGTGGGCTGGACTGAAATGGAATTGGGCTTTAAAAATAGATTTCTAGTAAGAAGTTTGAAATTGAGCTTAAGTTATGTCTGAATGAAAAATAATTGGACTCACAAATGGATTGGATTTTGTTGATTGTACATTTTATTCTGAAATTAGGGGATGATTTGGAAAGTTTTAAGGGAAACGGGTATTCCTCGAATGGACCGTGTCTAGGACCCGTATGCATTGAGGATACCCAAACCTAGAGCTTTTCTAAAGTGGGCCTTAGAGGCCCACTAAAAGGGTCAACCTAATGGGCTATCTAGGGCCACCTGTCCTAGCCCAGTTTGGCTAGTTATGGGCTAAATCCGAAATAAACAAGATTTTGGGCCAATGTTTATACCAGCCCAAACAGAGTCAAGCCCAAACAAATAGGCCATCGAAATATGCCAAAGTGCAAGCATGAATCTCAATAAAGCCACATAAATCGTATATACATATGCGCCTGAATTTCAGAAGCCAATCATAAATCATACATACTCAGGACCGAATCTCAAGGGTTACCGAAGTAGCATGGATGCGAGGGTAAATCTCAGAGATAACCAAAGGACAAAACAGATTTACTTCCTCCTAGAACTTTCAAATAAAGCAATGATAAAGTGAACCCTAATGTATGGGTTGCTAATCCATTATCCCTCTCTACTTATTATCTTTCAATGGCCACACAAAGGTTAGTATACAGGAAACAATTATATACAAAACTAGAATCAACTCTGTCCAGGTTAACTAATTGAAGCGTCACTTAGCCTGGGCTAATCAGAAATGGGTAAACATGCTCACATGGACTTGGTCTAGCAAAGATAAAGATACAGTGTAACTTCTTTTCCTAAATGAGAAAACAGAGAACTATTCTAACCGGTAACAGACATGGATTTCAAAATATATATCATCACAGTTCGGTAAATTCAGTTTAGAATGAAATACCAGGACTGGAGACGTGAGCTCCCTACAAAACAATGAATATAACATCGGAACAAAAGTGGAACAGCAACGACCGAAAGTTAGTTCACCAGCTACGAGGAGTCAGATAATATTCATAGTAAAGAAAAGGAGATGCCACGAGTAGTGAGAATTCGAACACAGCATTATAGTTTCATGGGAGTTACTAATCCAAATCGGCGAGTCGCGCAAATCTATTCCACCGCAACATAGAGATAGTTAGGAAAACTTTTCTGATGGCAACAGACCCTGCAGGTTAGTTTGAGCAGGAGCAAACGGCATGCAGAGAGAAATTGATCCGAGAGTAGAGAATATAAAGCGACAGTTTCGAATGAGAATCTGTACATGAACACTTGAACGGGTAGACCACATACTTCAGGTGTAGACGACAACGAAAAGATAGTTCCAATAAACCAAAAGGAAGTACCGATCGAGGGGAGGTATTAGACAGAAAGACAGGAATCAAACGGTAACCATAAATATCTCTCGATCTTGCTCAAGACCACGTTAACACATAAAACATTGCAAACATAACCGAAACACCTCTGGTCTTGCTACCCTTCGCGAACCATGCAAAATGAAGGGAACAACAAAACAATGGAGCAAATAAACTGATATACCGTAGCTACTTAGGCAGAACCCGAGGTTTCACCCTCAAACGACTTCCAGACTTGCTTACGACTTTCACCATCCGTATCAGTTTTAGAACATATGAACATGGGGAAATCAGGGACGAAAAGGGAGTATCAACTTGTACCCGGCGCTCAACATTCTCCAGAACCCGAGCTTACGAAATGGAGATTCATAGCCTGAGTTCTGGGTTTTGACGGAGTAAACATAAAAAACGAACATCGAAGTAAAAGAAAACAGAAGAAGAGAATGGGGAAGGGACTGACTCATTCCTCGGAAACATGTCTCCGACAGAGCCGGGCGTTCGCCCTACCATCACCCAAAAGGGGTCATCTGGTCGAGAATTCCTTTTTCGGAGGAATAAGCAACAGAAAACTTCAAAGTGAGTACCAAACCGTCGTCGGTCGGAGAAGAAAATGGATGGTACTTACTCTCCTTTGCAAGATTCGAGGTGGTGTAGTTGGGCGATAGAGAGTACGAACTTCGGTCGGGGACGGGAACTCAAAGGGCGAGGATGGGTGGTGGGCGTGGGTGGTGATTCGAAGACGGAAGGATGATTCAGAGGAGGCGAAGGGGTTTTTCTGGGTGATTCTCACTCACTGAACTCGGGAAGAAGAAGAAGAAACAAATGGCGATCGGGTTTCTGGGTGTTCGTCGTCTTTCGCTTCTTCGAATACAGGCAAAGCGAGGAATACCAAGAATGAGACAATCAGAATGATGGGGATCGGTGTCGGCTTAATCAAAAACGTGGGTGATACTGTAGGGTTTTAGAATGTTTTATAATGGAGGAAGAAGTGGGCAGGTGTCAAATTAGGGCTTCTCTTTGTAGACATGGGCTTACTTGTTATTCTTGACTCGGGCTAACCAAAAGGGCCGGCCAAGACTGGGTCATCCTCAGACCCAAAACCCAACGAGAGCTAAAAGGGAAAAAGAAAAATGAGTCTGCAGCTGCCCAGACTCGAACCCGAGATCACTAGACAATCCCTCCTACATCTTGACCAACCGAGCTGTGATGACATTCGGTACATAACAGGAACAACCAAAAGTAAAAGCCTCGTCGTGAGCTAATACAGAAATAAAAATAAAGGACCCTAGTCCCTCGCCAGGAGTCGAACCTGCAACCAACGGGTTGCATGACGGGCGCCTTAACCGGTTACACTAGATTGAATTTCAGTACGCTCATGAGAAAGAAAATACGAGAGCTTTAAATTCGACTGGAGAACTCTTCTAAAATGCGACGACTCCAGACGGAAGTAAATGCAATAAAATAAGATGACTAATCTAATGACATGAAAGTATAGGATACACTAAAAAATAAGATCCAAAAAACGTAATGAGGTATAAAATAAAAGAATAGCATATGTACATGAAATGATGAAAATTAATTCTCATAATGAAGAGAAGACACTCAAAATAAATAGAAAATGATGGTAGTAAAAGGACACACGAAATAATAAAGATAGTGATAGATAGAGAGAAAAGTTAAAAGAAAATAAAAAAAAGACAAAAAATATAAATTGATCGAATACATAAAATAATATGAGGTAAAAAACAAAACCGTGAAATGTTTTAAAACAAAAGCAACAAAATAAGTATACGAAATGAAGTCAGTTAAAACAGATTTCAACAAAGCTCGTGCTCCTTTTCCATAGGAATGTGAGGTTTAAATGTCGGTAAAAAGAAATTCCTTTAGTCGAAAACGGGGACGACCGCCTTGTTTCTGAAAGCATGTTCATTTTTGAATTTTTTTGTTTTAAAATAAAACGGGTGAGAATTTTTGGTGTCTACAAGCGGGTGAGATAGTGAATGAGTAAACAAGGCATAGTAAGGTATAACCCTCAAGGCCTAAGAGTAAACAGATACAACTAACAACCTTGTTATGTTAGTTAGGAATTGTGTTCCGTGATTGGATGTAGATTCCTTGAGTAATACACATATATATTGTATTGCTATGATGCATGTTGTTTGACTAAAATGAACTCCATGTATATCCGACAAAAGTAGTCGACGTACCCCGGTTAGCGCTCGGGGTATGTGAATTTCATATGCAATGTTAAGCTGAACCCCTAGGGGCAACATTTCTATTTACTTATGTATTGAAAGAGGTGTAAGACCGAATATGTTGCCGGCATCCATATATTGTAGACTCGGTATAGTAAATAAATGATTTGAGTAAAGTATCTGTTTTGTGTACTCGGTTGTTCCAATTCATCAGACCGTTACTGTATGTGAAATAAGCCTGGTTAGCCATATGGGTGGCTAACGGCGTTGTATCACCCTCTGTTGTATTTAGAGTTCCGCTGCGAGTTTATTGGTAATTGTGTCAGTTTAAGAGGTAATGGTGTGATTAGCAGTTGGGGTGTTACATAGTCATAGCAAGTAAACAAGTAGCACACACGCCGAGGGAAACCTCGTTAGCAAGCAGGTTACAAGAAAACCATACCGTTCACCGTCGACGGTCGTTTGTCTAATCTCCTTCCGAATCCCAATTCTCAAGTCCTAAAACATTCATTCAATTTAGGCTATTAATTACTTCCATGTTACTCAACTTACTTAACCATGGATGTTCCCATCTAATACCACTTAAGTTCTTATAAACTTAACCTTAAACACTTAATTCCTTAACTTAACTTAATCCCTTAAGTCTCTATATTCTTGTCTTTCTAATCATCATTACCCTCTTAATGGCATACCACTAATACCACTTAAAATCCTTAAAATTAAAATTTTTTTTATAAGGTCCGACCGACCTTGCAAGGTAGGTCCCAAGGTCGGTCGGAACCTGAACACTTTACCGTTTGAAAATTTTACCCTGACCGACCTTGCCAAGGTCGGTCCCAAGGTCAATCCATTCTAGAAACATTCTCGTATGCAAGATTTAAGCCTGACCGACCTTGCTAAGGTCGGTCCTAAGTTCGGTCCTTTCTAGAAACATTCTTGGATGGGTATTTTAGGCTCGACCGACCTTGCTAAGGTCGGTCCTAAGGTAGATCGACTCCAGAAACTTGTTTCTAAGTGTTTAATTCACTTCAAACCTTACCTCGAGTGTCCTAATGTGTTCTAACATCATTTTAGCACTTTAACCCACTCTTAAACCATCCACCCAAACCTCTTAATCCACTTACTCAAATTCTCATCAATTCCTTAACACTTAGCACTAAATCCTTACACTTCCAACAAGCAATTTTGCCTAAGACTTCAACTAACTAAAGTATTCCTTTTTCACCAATATGACCACTCCTCAAGCATTATCACCCATTCCCATCCTCTTTTACTCAACTTCTTAAGGCTACCTACTCTAGCTCATGCTTAAACCTTCACAAGACATAACACCTTATTTCCTTCAACTTCACTCAAGTTTCCTAACTTCTCTTATCATAGTTTTGGTGCCTTAAATTCACCATTGTAACCCCTAGTTCCTCCTAGACATTCCTAGGTCATCCTAATACTCAAGAACTCCTTAGTTTATTCATTTCCACCCAAAACAACCCTTAATGTTTACTAGCACATCCTTAGACATAAAATCTCCTTAGAACACCTTAAACACCAAGTTTTACAACCAAATTTTAACATGGCTTCTCTAGTATACTCCTACATCCAAACATTTAGTTTTTCATCCTTAAGCAACAAAGAACACTCAAATCCTCAAGAAACACTCTTACACACAAAACTTCACCCAAATTACACTACATCATAATATAGTGCATAAACTTAAATTGTTTGGCACTTAGGCCCTTAAATGACTTGGCTCTTAGGCCCTTAAATGGCATGAAACTTAACCACTGAATTTCCCACAATAATAATAGCCTTTGACCTGAAAATACACACAACAATGTTCCCATTGCAATAACAGTGTTCTTGTAATTCCCCTTGTGATTGTTTAACTATCTCATTTGCCATTTGCTCCTTAGTCACAAGTTCTCAAATACAGTCATGTTCTTCCCCCTAGGTTTATAGCCCCTTCCTAATGTAAACTCTAAGCTACACATACCCTTTATCTAAGTCCCATTCCTTAAAACAATAAAACACCTTAAGGTAAGCAATTTGCCTTGTTTTTCTCAAGTTGCTCTTACTCTCATCCTTGGATTTCCTTGTTTGTTTTTCGGCCACCCACTTAAAGTCCCTTGCCAATGTTCTAACCAATATACAATGACTCTAAATGAGTACTAAAGAATACACCAACCTTAAGGAATCATTCCTAGTTTAAAAATGTGTTTTAAGACATTAAAGTGGATGATTACCTTTGAAGTCTCAAAGTAGACTTGGGCAATGAATCAGAGAGTACCTCCACTAGTCCTTGGTGATTAAAAGCAAGCTAGCTCAAGGCATAAAAACAAGGCTCCATGAGAGGTAATTTTTGAACATTAAGAAAATGGGAGGAAAGATGATTTTTCTTTCATTTTCCTTACCTTGAATGAATGGAGAAGCAAAAGGACTCTTCAAGCTGATTTTTCCTCCTCTAATGACGGTTTCTCATGGCACCAAAATGGAGTTTTTCCAGTTTTGAAAAGATAGGAAGAAAGGCCTTGCTCTAACTAAGAGTTATCTAAGCTTGGTTTTTTATTTGGAGCTAAGATGAGTAAATGGTGAGCAATTGAAGATGGAGCAAAGATGGAGATGCTTCTTACGTGAATGGAGAAGGGATGAAGAAGGTGAAACCGGTGGGAAAGAAGATAATGAAGAAAGAAGAGGAGAGAGGTAAGTTAAAGTAGATATTTTGTTTTAAAAGAAAATAGTGAATTTACTAACTTCCTTCTTATTTTCCTTACTTGCTGGCTCATGTAGTGACTCACCACTTCAAAAAACGCCCCCCCCCCCCCTAATAATGAAGATATTTATGGTCTTGGTTGACCAAGTAATTAAGCTAAGTTGACTAAAGCTTAAACTAGGTATTATTTGGGCACTATTCATAATTAGTGCACAAATTTGTGAAATTTTTGTTTTCCCATTGATTTAGGCTTCCTAATGTGATACTAAGTAGTACAGAAGTTGATTAAGGAGTAATCATGGGCATTTAGCCACTCAAAACCTCTTTGAAGACAATTTTTTAAAAATGTGCTTTAAGAGTCCTTAAAGCATAATTTGTGTTTTAACTTGTTTATGAGCTTGTTTTTCTTTGGTAATTGGTTTAACATGTCCATTAGCATGTTACTAAGGTCTAATAATGATATTTGGGTGTTACCCAAAGTTACTCCAAGCTTAGAGCATTTTTGCTTAAATTGCTCTTAAGGAATTTCCTTGTGTTTTCTTTGGTTTAAATTGTTTCCTAATGTTTATAAGGCATAATGTTGCCTTCTTATGTCTTAGTTTAACATCTAAAAACCATAATTAGGTTTGGGGTATTTCAATCTGCCCCCCTTAAAAGAAATATGTCCCCAAAGTTCATATATACATTTAATCATTAACAACACTCAAGGTCCTTAATCTTAATACCGTATCTTATATTCACATTCACACATCTTCAAGACTCAATGGTCTGCCACAACTACAATACATAAGTACTATACATATCTCAAACTTAACACAATGTAACATCTTACACAAGGCATATCTTACACCAACAAAACAAACGACATTGATTGTTCGTTTACTAACTCAAAAGCAAGGAAGCTCTACCCCCCTTAAAAAGGGGTACACCCCGTACCCTATACAGACAATCTAGTCGCTAAATAATGAAGGGTACTTCGATCTCATCTTATCCGCTAATTCCCACGTGGCCTCTTCGACATCTTGGTTAGACCAGAGAACCTTCACCAGTCGCACTGACTTATGGCGAGTGTCCCTAGTCTTAGTAGCCAAGATTCTCTGAGGAATCTTCACTGATCTCATGTTTGGTTCTAATGTCAGTCTCTCAGGTTCTAACACATGGGAGGGGTGGTGCATGTACTTCTTTAGCTGTGAAACATGAAATACATCATGCACTTTACCCAGCTCAACAGGTAAATTTAACCTGTAAGCAACCAGGCCCACTCGCTCGTAATCTCATAAGGACCTACAAAGTTGGGGCTCAGTTTGCCCTTCTGTCCAAACCTGAACACACCCTTCATTGGTGAGACTCACAGAAATACACGGTCTCCCACTGCGAACTCCAGGTATCGTCATCAAACATCAGTATACGACTTCTGCCTATCTTGAGTGGCTTTCATATTTCCTCTGATTTGCTGAACTTCAGCCTGAACTTGCTCTAAGTATTCTGGTCCTATAATGACTGTCTCACTCGACTCATCCCAGCAGAGCGGCGTACGACATGGTCTACCGTACAACGCTTGGAAAGGTGCCATCTTGATCGAAGCATGATAGCTATTGCTGTAAGAGAACTCGATCAGATGCAACTTGTCAATCCAACTGCCTTGGAAGTCTAAGGCACATGCTCTTAGCATGTCCTCGAGTGTCTGAATTGTACGCTCAGTCTGACCATCTGTCTGACGATGGAATGCGGTACTCAACTTCAATTCCGTACCCAACGTCTTGTGTAGCTCTCCAGTACCTCAAAAGGAATCTGGTATCTCTATCAGACATTATGGTCTTTGGTACCCCTTGTGTCTCATGATCTCCTTATCAAATAACTCAGCTAGCTTAGTTACCTTCCTAGTATCCTTCATCGGTATGAATCTGGCTACTTTGGTAAGGCGATCCACCATAACCCATATCATGTTTAGACCTCCCCTGGTAGGTGGGAGTCCGACCACGAAGTCCATGGAGATGTCATGAAACTTCCACTCCGGAACTGGCATCGACTGTACCATTCCGCCCAGTCGTCGGTGTTCAAATTTCACCTTCTAGCATGTGAGACGCCTCAAAACGAACTCGGTAACATCTGCCTTCATTCCCGACCACCGGAAGTATATCTTCATGTCTTTATACATCATAGAGGCTCCCGGATGGATGGAAACTAAAGAACAGTGTGATTCTCTAAGTATGCGCTCTTTCAGATCTGTGCTGCTGCGCGGGATGCATAACCGGCCCTTAAGTCTGATCAGATCATCATCATGAAGTCTGAAGTCGTATTTCTGACTCTCAAAGGTACCCTCTGCAGCTTCTGTCTGACTTCTCTCATATACTCATCGACCTTCTAAGCCTCTCGCACCTCATCAACCAAGCTTGAGGAAGCAAGTAGCGAATGGAGTGAGTGTGCTCGACGGCTCATGGAATCAGCTACAACATTGGCCTTTCCTTCTTTGTACTGGAGGTCAATATCATAGTCCTTCAGAAATTCTAACCATCTCCTCTGTCAAAGATTCAACTCCTTTTGAGTGAATATATATTTTAAACTCTTATGATCGGTGTAGATCGTCACACTAACCCCGTACAAGTAGTGGGCCATATCTTCAAGGCGAAGACTACAATTCCCAACTCTTAGTCGTGTGTGGGGTAGTTCTCCTCATGTTTCTTCAGCTGGCGTGAGGCATAAGCGACCACTTTGCCATGCTGCATGAGCACGCAACCCAACCCTCTGCCGGATGCATCACAATAAACCTCAAAGCCCTCCGTACCGTCTGGAATGGTCAAAACTGGTGCGGTGGTCAGTGAGTCCTTCAAGCTCTGGAATGAACTCTCACAGTCATCCGTCCATACGAACGGTGCATCTTTCTTCTTCAGAATGGTCATCGGCTTCGTGACCTTGCTGAAGTCCTTAACAAACCTCCGATAGTATTCTGCCAAACCGAGAAAGCTCCGAATATTGGTAGCTGTCTTCGGTCTTGGCCTGGTGCGTACGACATCTATCTTTGCTGGATCTACAGAGATCCCAGCATCTGGGATGACATGACCTAGGAAAGAGACCTGGTCAAGCCAAAACTCACATTTGGAGAACTTAGCGTAAAGCTGGTTCTCCCTCAGTACCTCTAACACCCTCCTCAAATGTTTCTCATGCTCAGCTCTCGACTTTAAATATATTAGTATGTCGTCGATGAATACCACAACTGACTTGTACAACTGCTCCCTGAATAAGCGGTTCATCAAATCCAAACTTTGTCGGTGCTTCGTGTAACACCCCTACCGTTAATTCTATGCTTACCGTCTAATCGTCTTGTTAATCCTATCAGTTCGCAGCGGAAATACCACTATTACTACGGCGGGTGATACAACGCCGCTAACCGCCCATACGGCTAGCAAGGCTTACTCTACAATACAGTAACGGTCTGATGATCATAGTATACCGAGCTACTTAAACATTACTTAATGAATACAAAATACCATTCGCCTACATTCATGGATTACCGAGTATTCAAAGTATATTCATTTACAACCTTTCAAGTTTGCCAAAAGAATGAGTTTCTAACGGCTACTCATCTATACCAATTCACCATCCTTTCTATATCCAAAAAGGTGTACCCCATGTACACCGGCTATCAAAAGCTAAAGTCGTGTACTACTTAGTACACCATTCATAATTCATCAATTACAATCAAAAGAAGACAAAAGAACAAGCTACATCTCTTCACAGTCTTCATCCTTCTCTTGTACCTGCGTGTAGTAAAAACATCGCCCCAAGGGGCTCAGCAAAAGCTGCGCATGAACTCCGCATATACCGTGTGCTAGCTAGGGCACGCCGACTATTTGACGTCCACTAAACATGCGGTTCATTGCTTTCATACATACATGCTTTACATACAACATACATGCATATACAATACACAATCCAAGGCAACAATACAATAGCATACACCATTCTTACCTTCACAAGGGTTAGCGAAAGTACGCATCCGGGTTAATCGGAATGCTATTTACTCTTTTACTCATTTCACATTACTTACTCTTACTTACACTTACTTACTTACATTCACTTTACTTACTCATTCTTACTTACTTACTCATACTCAAGTTAAGTCGGTATGACCTCCGGCCCGGGGACTACACCGTCCCACCACCGGGATTTACTTGACTCGCCAATCCGGGATGCTACCCACTTAAGGGATTTGGGCCGCGGACCAGTTTAAGAGTCAGGAATTGGAGCCAACCTCTCGTGACTCCGCATCCTCACGCGTGGCCGAAACTATATCGGACTTCTACTCATTCCAATTTAATTACCAATTTAAGTTAGATTGGTTAGCTTGTTAGGAATCAGTTAGAAGTCCTATCACAAACATATTCGGTCACAATACAGTATATCATACATACACACACTCATTATCATCCATACATTTCATGAATTATACAAACTAAGATTTAAGAAAAATATTCACAACATACAACACTACATAATCACAAGTATGCATAGTAACTCTGATTCGTGCATTTATCTTATTTGGTGATCAATTAGCACATAACACACAAATCAGAGTAACCAAGATAGCATACGGGGCATGAGGAATTCATACCGTTCACCGTTGTACTTGTATCCCAACGTTCCTTCGGTGCTCACAAATCAAGTCCTATATCATACATATGTTCGGGTGATTAATTTAACTATCATTAACTTAATTCGATTACTCTTACATTCCCTAACTCTTACTTACTATGTCCTTACACTTCTTATACTTATGCATTATTTATTTACTCTTCATTACTTTAAGTTCCTTCCCTTACTTAACATTGGTACATTGACATATGTACATTTATATATGTGGGTATACATATATATATATATATACACATATGTATGTTATTATTATTTAATTAAAATTTTCTTTTTCTTTTTTTTTTTGACTCGACCGGACTTGCAAGTCCGGACGCAAGTCCGGTCCATTCCAGTAGCTTTCATTACGGAAACTTTTTGGCCCGACCGAACTTACAAGTCCGGTCGCAAGTTCGGTCCATTCCAGAAGGCTTCGAACGGGAAAAGTTTCTGGTCCGACCGAACTTGCAAGTCCGGTCGCAAGTTCGGTCCATTCCAGAAGGTTTCAGACGGGAGAATTTTCTGGTCCGACCGAACTTGCAAGTCCGGTCGCAAGTTCGGTCCATTCCAGAAAGCTCCCGTCTTTGTGATTCTGGGCTCGACCGAACTTGCAAGTCCGGTCACAAGTCCGGTCCGGCCCAGTACTTCAGTTTAAAAATCTTTTCAGTCCTCTCTTTTACCCATTACTTCCCCATTGTTCCTACACTTAATCCCACATGTTTTATCACTAATTACACACTCTATATCATGTTATTTCACTCAATCCCTTACACAATCCTATACTACTTTATATACAAAATTTCCCAAGTTTCAACTCAACACTCACATTGTCTCTTCCCTTATTACTTTCTTGCTATAGATTTTAACACTTACACTCCCCATCTATGGTTCCCTCTTCTAGTGTCATTTCTATAGTTTCTAACACCTCACAATACATTAACTATCTCTCCCAATTTACCCACCAAGTACCTCAATTAAAATCTGTTACACACACACACATTACTCACCTAGTTTCTAGTTCACTAAGTGTTCTAATCCTATGTAAATTTTGCCATAGTCTCCCCTATATTTCTACACTCTCACCACAATGTTTCCTCACACATTAACATCATCTCACCTGTTTTCTACACACAACAATATACCAAGTTCTTTCAACACAAATACTACACATTAAACACTACAAAATTCCTGCACACTATATTTAATTCCCATCCCATTTGTGACAGTTTTTAAAATGTCTTTTAAGGGCTTAAAACATTTGTTTCCTCCTACACATTACACTACCAATACATTACCATTTTAATACCCATTTTAACTTCTGAAAATCTGTTACATAAGCATTTGCAAAGCTACACAAAGATGAGTATAATTACCTTGTTCTCCCTTCTAGTTTTATTTTTCCTCCTTCCTTCACCTTCCTTCTTCCCTCTCTCTTTCCACCGGTTCTAGCACTCAAATCCTCAAACACTACAACCCATATTTTCACATTTCAATACACCAAACTAACCCTAACCATTCTTTAAAGCTTAATGCACATTTTAGGGTTAGGGATTTCATTACCTTGCAAGGGTGTAAGTAAAGCTTGGAATGGCTCAAGAACACTCTTTCCCACTCTCCAACAATGCCGAAATCGGCTAGCATTCAAAGAAGCAAACAAGGGTTTAGCTTCAAATTTCGTTTTGCCCTTAAGGCTAGAAAAACAATGGAGTTTCATGAAGATTTTTACCTCAAAAGAATAAGGAGAAGAAGGTGGTTCTAGTGGTGGTCTTGAAGCTCCAAATGCTCCATACCCATGGAGATGAAAGTTCTTGTTTTCGAATTTTGGAAAGATAGAAATGTTGCTCTTGATGAGAGGAAGACAATGGTTGTATTTTTAAATTTTTGGAGTAAGTTTGGGCACTCAACAAGAGGAGAGAAGGGAGTATTTTGTGAGAGAGCTCAAGCTTCCATGGCTGTTGCTGGGGAAGAAGAAAGAAATGAGAGTGAGGGTGAAGTGTATACGTGAGAGAAAGAATAGAGATAGGAGATAGAGTGGTGAGTGAGGGGGGGTTACTTTATTACTTTTAATTGTTTTTGTTGTTTTGTATATAAGGAGAGATAGTGAGGGTGTGAGAGGGGGTCCAAATCGGACACACACAGCACACACACACCACTTTTACTTTTTATTTTAAAAGTGGACACATAAGCTTTGGTTATTTATGTTTCTACCCCACAACTTCCCGTTTTTGACAGTTTTTACTAATTTCCGTTTATTGATTTTATTGGTTCTAAAGCTTCACAATATTTATTAATGACTATTTAGTTGACCAAAATTGTTACGAGTCTATTTGACCCTTAAAAGTCACGTTTTCCCAGTTACCTCGAAAAACGCGCTTTAAGGTTCGTTAGTGTTTTTAATCCTTTTAAGGATCCGTTTTCTTCGGGATTTGTTCCCTATTTATTTATACTTAATTAAGCTTCTAAAATATTTATTAGCCTAATTAATCGCTATTTTTAATTACGGGGTATTTCATTTCGACAAACCGAATGGCATCACTATGAATTTGTAGTGGTCGTATCGTGTCCGGAATGTCGTCTTCTCAATATCTCCCTCCTTAATGGCTATCTGATGATACCCTAATCTAAGATCAATCTTGGCAAACACAGATGCCCTCTTCAAGTGATCGAAAAGATCATCAATGCGAGGTAGTGGATACTTATTCTTCACAGTTACTGCATTCAACTCTCTGTAGTCAATGCAGAGGCGGAAACTGCCATCCTTCTTCTTCACGAAGAGAACTGGCACTCCCCATGGTGATACACTGGGTCTTATGAACCCCTTATCTAACAGATCTCTCAACTGGTCCTTTAACTCGTTCATTTCTGCCGGAGCCATGCGGTACGGTGCCTTGGCTATCGGTCTGGTTCCTTGTAGCAGCTCAATGGTGAACTCTACTTCCCGAGTGGGTGGCATGCCGGGTAGTTCCCATGCAAAAAGATCGGGGAACTCTGACACTACCGGTAAGTCGGGGTCGAACTCGGGGTCCCTCTCTATGTCCTGGACATAGCAGAGATATACCTCTTCCTTCCTCTCAATTCCTTATACATTGTCATGGCGGATATGATCTTGGTCGAAGGCTCTTTGGGCCTCTAGCGGTATGATATTGTTACCCCAGAAGGACTCCTGAGTAGCAGTCGGTGCTCAGCGTAGAGGATACGACCCTTGTGCAGCTCCAACCAGTGCATCCCGAAGATAACGTCAAATCCTAAATCTCTGAACTCAATGAATGTGACTGGGAAGTCTTCACCCTTAATTCTGATGGTGGCTCCTCGGTAGTAGCGAGTGCAACGAACCTTCTCCTTAGACGGGAGCGTAACCGTGAAGTTGGGTAGCTCATCAGCGTCTAGCCCCTACCTCCTCGCAAATGATGCCGAGATAAAGGTATGCGAGGCCCTGAGTAAAGAGAACTGCTACCTCAACCCCATTGATTGGAAAGGTGTCAGTGAGGATAGTACCGCTTGCGTCGGCCTGTGCCTCTATAAGGATGCTTAGCGCACCTTCCATACCGAATCCATAACCTAATTGTATTTCACAAGCTTTCATGAGTAATGATGGTATAACAAGAGTCGCAACCATTTAATATGAACAACACTGTTATTTTATTGATAACCATCCTGTTTACATCATGTGCTTCTTTCTTACACCTCCTTTCTTACATCATACTTAAAACATTACATGGCTAATATTGTCTAAAGGTTAGGTTTAACCGTCCTGGTCTCATGTGTGTCGCATTGATCATTGCTGACGGTGATGTATTCAGCTTAATTCTCTTAATCCCATGGTACAACATCCTTGACTCTCCACCCATAACTAATACATCTCCAGACTTAAGTAGTAGCTTCTTAGCACAGTCCACAGCTTCTGCTCGCCGTATAGGAATTCAGCGTCATCTCCAATGGACCAAGACACTACGGGTATCCCTCTTTCGAGAGACTCCACTATCTCGTCCTTATCCTGATGTAATCCAAGTCCCCCGTCCTTCTCATAGAAATTAACTATGCATAGATCTGCTTATATTCCTGGGATCGGGTTAGTCTCCAGTTTGTGCAATCTCCACGGCTTGTGTAATAACCGGATGGAACTCTTCGGGTACTCCCGGTGGTGAGACTCCATCTTGTGCTCTCGTGGTTTGGTACATCTTAGCATACGGATTCCAGTCCTTGCCTAAGCTCATCATCCTTAGTTTCATCTTTGCTCCTCCTAGGTACTCCGGTGTATAGGAAGCCTCCCGGTCCCACTCCTAACTGACTGCATCTCCTAATGATGGCTATTTGTGCTTCAGGTGTCAGGTATCCCCTTAATAAAATCATACCTGGGCGGGTAACCTGACATTGTTCGTGTGGATAGTCTCGGGTTTCGATGTCGGTCTCTTCCGGGTTATACGTTGTAGGTATTGGATAGCAAGTATTGAAGTTTCCTAAGGTAATGGTAGGTTATATCTTACTTAAGTTCTAATCATGTCCTATTCTTATCTATCTTAATCATTCACCAAAGCATGCATGAAATGCGGTAAGCAGGGAATTTTATCACTTAATGGGTTATAGTGGTACCTGGCCTCGATGAGGGTTCAGCCTCATCGTCCCGGTCCACCATGTATAGTGTGGGTCCCGACTTCTGGACTACCCGGGGGTTCTTGTTGGTGGCTGGCTGCATCGTCTTCTGACCATCGGATCCAGCGCCCTGGTTGGTCTTACCCTTGCCCTTCATCTCAGGCCTGAGAGCTCTACTCTCGGGGTTTCAGAAGCACTCATAAGCTCGGTGTCCGAATACCCCACAGAAATTGCACACAACCTTATTACCCTTACAGTCGAGCCCGGGGTGGTCCTTGTGACACCACTGACAGATGTAGCGTCATTGGTAGCCACCACCGGCTCCCTTTCCAGACTCAGAACCTGATTATGTTCGATATCAGTAATTGTGTCTCAATGGTTGCTAAATGATTCTTAATTCACTTAAATTGTATTTCGTTACCCTTTGGCGCCTTCAAGCGCAGGGGCTTAGCAGCAACAGCGTAAGTTAGCTTAAGTGGCTCTTCAGTAGCCTTCTCAGTCTCCACCTTTCCCGTCTGATTCTTCTAGGACTGAGGCTGGTACTCTTGTTTCATGTACCCGCCTTGCCCTTGGTTCTCAGCACTCTTACCGGCCGTCTTCCTCTTAGCAGCATTGTCTTCGTCCCTCAGCTGGACGGTTATCTCAACCATAGCAGCGGCATGGTAGCACTCCTGCTTTCAAAATATTAGTTTCTCGCATTCTCTGTAACACCCCAACTCCAAATACAATGATCATCGCCCTAAGTCCATCTCATTCATTAACAACGCAGCGGAAAAGTTCTACTAAATTGGTGTAACCGCCGTTAGTCACCCATGTGACTAACTAGGCCTATTCTCTTACAAGTCACGGTCTGACTAACCGGATAATTACTCGAGCATCTATACATTACAATCCATAAACCACAACTTATACCGAGTATCTCATATCCTAATACATCATACTAACATCTCATCAATATGCTAAACGAGTGTACATGCACAACTCGTGTAACAAATGTAAAAACAACCCGAAGTACTCTACCCGCTCCTACTCTCAGGTTTAGTCCTCGTCTGGTACCTACCTGCAAAGTTTAAATCACAGGCCCCAAGGGGCTCAGCATATTGCTGGTACAAAGACGTGCAGCCCACAAGCTAACAGGGCTACACACGACTACATTGTCGTATACATGCAGTTGGTTATTCATACAGATAATAATAAGAAGTACGATAACAAACAACACACCCATGTGAAACATTCACAGCTCCAATAAATCGAACGTCGTAATGGACACCCATTAATGAGTAAGTTAGAATCCTAACTCCTGAGGCCTGAGAATTGTTTAGTTCTCGTGTTTGACCATACCTTATAAGTGTCAACCGCTCTCTTAAAAGAACTGGTTGTTCCCTAACTGAATTGTTTATGTTTGTCAGGTCAAGGTAGCCCTAGCCAATGAGTTATTAGCTCCATTGGGTTAATAAACATTAATTCTTAAGTTATGAGGGATGTAGGCCTGACCCTCCCACGCCTCCTGAATTTGCCTCCCATCTCGAACTGTTCACTCGAGATGGTCGGGTCTATTTGTCGACCCTAGGTGACAAGTCGTAGACGAGCCATATGCGGAAGACGGATCTGATACAGATGCCGACCTCCTAACCTAAACATGCATGATCGGAGTCAGTCCCGGATTCCTCTCCCCCCAAGTTTCAGTTAGTTGAAGTCTCATTGACAATTTGTTAGTTAAACCTCTCTCGGTATTAACCAACGAACAACAAGGAGTATTTATAACCTTATACAATTGTTACTAAACATAGTTAATGAACAAGCTTTAAATCAAGTCGTGTTAGTGTGCAATGGACACACAATAACAATACAGTAGATCGGTTTCATGCTTAATCTTGTTTGGTCGTATCACAATAACACATAGCACACAAACCGAGGTAGACCCCGTTAGCAAGCAAGCTACAAGAATCCCATACCGTACACCAGAGATTGGCTAGCTCGTAATACCACGTTCGCCTAATCCGCCGAACGCCTCCGACTATCTAGATCTGTAACCAGAACTAGTATTAGTATCATGTATCTTAGAACTAATTTGGTTCACTTTTCAACTTAAACCTCTTTCTAGGTTAACCCGGGTATAATAGTTTACCGTTAAACGGTTTCGTTCATTTTGGAGCGTTTTCAAGCTCAATTCTAATTCATTAACATACTAATGTCGTTAGCAGCTATTTAGTTGCACAGTTAGCAACTTTAGACTTATACGGACCTTGTATTAGGTTTTAGTATTTTTCACTATTCATCCATATTTCACTATTCATTTATACGGTCTCGTATTCTACTATTCATTTATACGGTCTCGTATTTTACTATTCATTTATACGGTCTCGTATTTTACTATTCACGTATATGTCTCGTATTTTACTCTTCACGTATACGTCTCGTATTTTACTGTTCACGTATACGACTCATATTTTATTGTTCACGTATACGTATTTCCTATTCATGTATACAGATACTATTCACGTATACGAGTACTATTCATGTATATCAACATTTTTCGTATACGTCCGTATGATACGGAGTATCATACGTATTTATTTCTTTTTCCCAATATAACTTGTATTTTCTTTAAAATACTTTAAGTATTGATTTCTCCCATACTTATTAAATTACGGGTATACCCCTCGTATACCTTAAGTTATATACGGATCTCGTTTAACCCCGTCTTAACTCTGTTTCCTTTACAACTTGTTGCTAAATTCTTTATTTAATTTCCTTAACCTTCTAAACACATAAAAATGTGTTATTTACGTTCCTTACCCATAGCTTTCTTTTAATTTCTATTTTACTCATAATAAGTTCTAAACTTGTTATTTATATTTCTAATTTCTTCCAAAGTCTTTCTTAATCAATTTCTTCTATACTTTTGGTCAATTACCAAAATATACCCAAGTTTGACCAGCCTTTTTTGGTCAAACCCCCTAACTTTCCATAATTTACAATATTAACCCTAAAGTTAACTTATCTTAACTCTTTATTCCTTAAACATTTTATTACCTAATCTTTTGCTATAATTTTTATTCTAACTCATCTAGATATTTTATAAACTGTCATTGACCATGTTTGACCAGTAAAATTACCATTTTACCCTTGTGGCCTATTCTTTCATTTATTAACCAATTTAACTCCAATTAATTTCTAATTTTCGTAACTAATTTACCTACAGATTTTTGAACATCAAAAATCATTTTAAACATCCCTAAATCACCAAATTTTATTATCTAATGTTATAGTATATAAATACCATCTTTTATTTACCTTAAATATACCGAAAACCTTATAAATTCCTTATAACACTTATAAACTCTTTATAAATTGTAAACTTAATTCTACAACTATTTTCTCATCATCTAAACTCTCAAAAATTCCATATTGACCCCATTAATTTTTGGTATTCACCTTTAGGTACCAAAACTTCTTAAATTTTACATATTACTCTTTATTGCTCTAATTCCTTTAATTTAACTAAGTTAGATAATTTTCCTAACTTAATTACAACCCCTTAATTTTGGCCATAATCAAAATCATAGTATATGAATTTTTCTTGTATATTATGATAGCTTATATTTTAGCTTATATCATAAGGAGTATAAATCTAATTTTAGATTTACAAAATATTAACATTTAATGTGTCAAAATTAAATCTAACACACTTATAATTTCGGCAATAATAAACAAGATGAACAATATGTTAGATCATATATAGATCAACAATTAGAACCTTGAAATAGGTAGTTGTAGGATTTACCTTGTATATTAACCATTAGCTTAATATTTAAGCTTGATTTCCTTAGAAATTTTGACAGCAATTTGCTAGAGAAATTGGCTCCAAAATCATAGAATAAGATTAAGAATAAGAAGGGTTAGTAACCCTAGGCACTCGGCCTTGATAAAAAACAAAGAACAAAGAGTTTCCAAGAAGGCAATGATTTACCTCGAGAATCAAAGGCACTTCTTTGTGGTTTTTCCTGAGAATCTGGGGGCTCATGAGCTATGGCTGTAAAGCTCTTTGAAAGAGGATTCCAACGAGCTATCAGCTTGTTATTTGGAGTTAGGACGAGAAAGTTATGATTTCTACAAGGCAAGGTGTTCTTTACGGTACTAATCTAAGAACATTGAAGTTTTTGTGATTTCTTCAAAGAGAGGAGGAGCTACGAATTTGGGAGCTCTCATAATGACAGGTAAGTGTCTGATTAATGAATTACTCAGGGGACAAGGTGACAAGGGACTCATGGAAAGTCATGGTAGGTGAAATAGTAAGAAAATGACATTTTAACACATTATTCTTCCCTTCCCATGTCGGCACCCTTAGTCCCCATTTAGTCCATTTTTTTTGTTCCTCCCTTGTTATTATGTAATATTAGATGTATTAATGTTGTACATAAGGAATTATACCATATGTTAGGTATGTTACATAGCCAAAAATGCCTTAAAACACCATTTTATGTGCTTCAGGGTTCACATTGATTCTGCAATTTGTTTTGGCTATTTTAAATCTGTCCTTAATATATTTATAACCTTTAGATACTTTGTTCATGAAATAGCATGTTGCTCATTCCAATTTAAACCAAGTCGTTTAGTGGTTTCTCCTTGACTTTCGTTAGTTTAGTACCTGTTTACTGTGGACTTTGTATACTTAATTTGTGTGTATACGTAATGGCTCCTATGACCATTTAATTGTTTTTCCCTTATTTCTTTATGGTATTTAGGCTCATTAGCCTTTTCGTTCCATGTATACATGCTTAAAGCACATTTTTCTTTAAAGCACATTTTTGTGCTCTAAGGTGCGTTTTCGGTTTAAACGCTAATTCCGCTTAATGCGTATTACTAATATTAGGGGTATTTCACATTTGAAATCTCTTGGGAACTTATTGGTAGTTCCCTAATTTATTTGTGCTCTTTAAAACACTTTTTTGCTCTAATTGTTCTTAAAGCATGTTTTGGTGTAAATTGTTGTTTAACACTTCTTCTAATTTTTCTAAGGCACGTTCTAGCCTTAGTATATCCTAATTATATAGTTCATTAATATATTAAGGTTTGGGATATTTCAATCTACCCCCCTTAAAAGAACTTTGTCCCCAAAGTTCCTATGTATCTACATCTCTTAGAATACACAGGTAACTTCACACTAAAAGGTCATATAGATCACTCAATATCTGTATAGGCATTCTGACTCATAAGGTCTGCCATATATATACATTTACCACACTTGCCACACAACATATCTTTTGTATATTTTAGTAATCAAATACTCTTTGTATATTCTTTGTTGTATACTCCTCATGTAACCGGTCCGGAGACAAAGGTTTTCATGTCCTCGAGTTCATGAGTGAGTCTTAGTAAAGAAAATACATGTCAACTCCAATTCCCCTTATATGCTACTGCATCTACTCTTAACGTGGTTAATTGTGACCACTTGTAGGGAGTTTCAGAAATCATCCGACCCTGATGTGATCAGCATCAGTGTTGAACTATCCTTTCACCCCAATTTGTGTTCAGTTTTCCTTGATGTGGCCAAGATCAAGTTCTACCTCCCACGTCAACTTCAAACAACTAAATAATTATTCAGTAGTATTTATATCTTTTAGTCCTTCTAGTCACAATCATAAATCAATACATCTCCAAATTGTGGAACTCAGTCCATCAGTCATTCTTAATTCACCTCTCAGCAATTATTTAGAGAATTTAATTCCTACTAGGTTCTACATCAGTCTCATACCGATTCATACCATAACATTACCATATTTGGTCTCATATCAATACATATCGTAGGGATTTTAATTCCCCTAGAGTTTCTACTCCTCTTTTCCTGAATTCTCGCATCAAAGTTAACGAGGTAAGCCTCTAATACATCTGGTATCCGCATGTAATTGTGCGTAACAACCACAACCACATAAGAATGAATACATGTGTTTATATAGCATACGTATCCAACATCACTACTAATTGTATTGTGCTATGCACACTGTAGGTTATGTACTCAATACGTGAAACATACGCTAAGCGATTGGGCGCTATACCCCCCTTAAAATGGACACCCACGTAATCAACATTATATCATCCTTGGACATAGGTTCAAGATGTTTAGGTGTCATGGAGCATTCTAGCTTCCATGTAGTCTATCTCACATTACGATTGGGTCAGAGGGTCTTCACCATGGTAATGGCTTAGTCTCTGTATCAAGGATTCTTATTGGTGTTCATACCAATCTTACAACTGTGTTCCAGTGTAGTCTCTAAGGCTCCAAAGTATTTGGTAGATAAGTCGTATATTTTATTCGACTGGAAGATGTGAGACACATCCTTCCTTCTTCTCTTTTGTTAGGTATATCAAACCTTTTAAGATACGGTCCACTAGCTTCTGCTGCGCGACTCTGATAATCTTGGTGCTTAGTTTGCCCTTTCTATCCTCTTCAATATGTTTTACAGCTCCTTTGTATCCTTATAACTTAGGAATAAAGGTCCCTTAATGGACGTGTGGTATCTTTATCTATACACGGTCACTATGAGTTATAGCTTGTCTATCCAGTTCTCTGGAGATCTGATGTTCATGCTGTTATTGCGTGTTCCAGCGTCTGAATTGTTTCCCACTAACTGACCCTCAGTTTGAGATTCCTGTGTAATCTGGACTTACTGTTTAGTGCTTATTGCTCTTCACAGTTTCCTCGAAAATCTTGAGACATATAAAATGTTCATACTTAGTAATCAGTGCTCCTGGCACTTCATAACTCTTAATTGTTTCCTCCTGGAATGAGTTCTCTGACTCTTTTAATCTCATTAGTTTAACTGAGTTCTTCCTCCTCGATTGTTCATGGTAACTTGTTGTTCTGGTGTGAGTTTGCATCGCTGACTGTCGTACGGAGTCGACTACTTCTTGCATTCTTTACACTACTTGTTTACATATATGGGGTACCTTACTGATACATTGCTACTTACCCGACTAACTTATAAATAAGTCCATCAGGCCCACAAGCTCCTTTGGAATGGGGTCGTCCCACATCTCGTTTAAGTATACTCGTAGTGTTCATCACACGCTTAGTTACAGCTAATTTGTGAAGTATTCTATTGTCGATCTCCTCTTTCATCATTCCATGATAACGCACATGTCGTTCTTCTTGAACTTAATCAAGGAATATCCATCTACTGGGTTCATAACTGCATTATACCTTCTGTATTTAGTACAGACTCGATCACTTAGTAATTTGAGGTCTCTTTCCTTAAAGCTTCTTAACTTATTTCTCAAGTCGATCCACTAGGAATGCACTTCCAACTCCTTACGGAATGGACAGTGTGCTTCCTGTGCAACCTTTCATCACATGGTTCAGGCTACTGGCGTTACTGCACAGTCTGTCTCCCATTTCATCACCTTACTTACATCGGGTTTTAATTCATAAATCTGATTGCTTTCGTGTCAATATTTGATGGCTTATATATAGTGGTTGCTTTGCTGCGCACTGTAACTTAATCTACCTGACATGTATTATTCTCATGGCCTCCACTACTGAAGTAGCTTTAGCTTTCTTATATTTCCCATTGATGGCGTGATTCTTCGGTCGTTTTACTTCAACGTCTTGTCTTATTTTCAATCCCCTTCATGGTGTAAACACACTGGGAGTTCCCCAGGTTTAATGTAAGGCGGTTATCGCATCATACTGTAAGATTGTTATCATTAAGCTCGAAGATAATTGCTTCAAATTTCAGGTTTTTTTGTAGGTTGTATTCTATCTCTAATAAGTGAAAGCCCATTTCAAGGGGTTTATTCCCACTCAAGGCCTCACAACAAGGAGAGGCATCCCCACCCTAAAAGGAGTGGTTCGTTCTCCACCTCCGTCATTGTATCATCTCTCTATTCTCATTGGTGCCCTTTTTTGGCAATTCCTCCTCAATTTAGTATAAGTTTTCATAACCACTCGTATGTACGAGTTGTAGTTCATTCATGGCCTAGATAAGCCTTTTTATGCTTTCCTGCACCTCGAGCTCTGATGTATTTAGCATCCTTGGCTCGTAGGCCCTTGATGCTTGATTAGTCTCAAGTGATAGCCGGTGTTCGGTTCACTGTTGTATTCTTAATCATCTGTAGGTTATCCACGTGATTCTCTTGTTCTCTAAACTCTGCCAATGTTGGGTCACATCATTGGATGTACTATTGGGTTTAACAATAAGTTGTTGTAACTCGCTTCCTGCTGTGGAAGTTCACTTAGGTAATCCGACGTTAATCAGTGTTTGTGACAATACCTTCGCTCTCATAGACTTGCGTCTTTTAGCAATTAAGTATTAGTTTTCATTAGGCATCTGCCTTCAGGTGTCTAAGTCAGATATTTACCCTGGCTATCATGTGACGCCATGTCGATACTTTGTTCAACTTTTGTTGACTACGCCACCCGTTAATGACTAATCATACTTGGGTGTTAATGAGTTAGGTAAGCAATACTAACCATCGTTTGTGGGTCTTTTTCTGTTCAACTATACCAACTCTATGGTGTAGTCCTTTTGAGGTTCTCTCTTTTGTGATTGCACGTCTTTGATCCTGTAACACCCCTATTTTACATATTTATAGCGGAAAAAAATACTAAAGGCGTACAGACCATCGGGTTCCAAACACCCAGCACCAAACCTCACCAAATACAACTTAAAGATTACAATAGTCACGGCCTGAACCTCGAGAAAACTTAACAAAAGTAAAACAGCAATAAAGCACATAAACTCTCAAAACCTAATCCATCCCAATCACTCGTTCCTTCGTGGCCACCTGTAAAATAACTCGTACCTGCAAGATAAAACCAAGCAGCCCACCCAAGAGGGGTGGGTCAGTTCCCTGGAATGAACTGGTACGATCCTCCAAAAACAAACTTATAATACAACTCTTAAATAAATAATAGCAGGTAAACATTCACTTAACCCACATAGAGGAACAAGGCATTTCACAAATCACCAAACCAAGATAACAAGATAAGAATAAAGGTTAATAACAGAAAAGCAAAGTTAGTGAAACAAAATCACATCATGTGTTAGTGAACATCCACTGCCTTAGTTAAACCCAATTCCCGTTAGGAGTAGAAAGACTCAGATAGTCACAAAGGACTAGGAATGAAAAGATAAATCCAAGAACCAATAACTCAAGAGTGGAATAATTCAACTGGGAGAGATGGCCCCCACCGCCAGATATAAATGTCCGTATGGACGAGGGATATACAGCCCCTGCTGTCAGATTAAAAATGTCCTAGTGGACGAGGGATATACAGCCCCTGCTGTCAAATATAAATGCCCCTATGGGCGAGGGATATACCGCCCCCTGCTGTTACCATTGAAGACGCGCGCACGTCGAAACCTCAAGAACCAGCTCATGGATGAAACGATATCCAGAGTCAAAAGAAGAATTTCAAGATTGACCTTTTTCCAAACTCCCACTAGATCACTAACTACCCAGAGTAATACCAAAACACTCAATCCTACAGAGTGCAGAAGCGTAAACCCTAAGCAATCAGTGTCTAACGGGGTAACCAAATAGAAGGAACCAATACCCATGTAAGTTTCACATTCAAGGCTCAGTTAGTCACACAAGCTGAGTTAGTCACACAACCATTTCCTTTTTAGAAATTCCTCTTAAAGTCAGTTAGTGTTTTTCGAAAACGTCTCATAAGTCAATCAGCAAAAGTAACGAAGTACGAGAAATCGTACCTGGTATGTGAAGAACAATAAATAACTCGAATAAGTGATTCCCCAATAGTAACCTATAATTAAGGTATTACAAGTGTCAATTAGTTAAGGGACTTATAAGCTAAACAACCTTTTTTCTTACTGACTAATAGTTCCAGGTTTACCATTATCCTTTCACAAAGATTTGGGCTTGACTTGTTAACTAAATCCTTTGTTAGGCCCATTTCATTTAGTTTGGAATGATTTAGAATTTATTCCTGAGAGTGGCCCGAACTCTCTTTGAAATGTTTAAGTGGGCTTTCGGAGTTCCTAGACTTGGGCTCAGTAGGTTAACCCAAGACCGTGTTACGTTAATGTTGTATAATTAAACCCTTAAGTTAATAGTGACTATTTAATTACACACCGATTAAAACCTAAGGTTTAACATATATATATATATTCTACTTATCATAACTATCACAAGGAATATTATTTCCCTCATCTATTTCAATGTATTTACATACATATATATTTATATATATATCCTTATGTATTACGATTTATCCATAACATTTTAGGAAATTTTATTGTATTTAATTATGTTCAATAACTTTTAGGCATACCACAACCGACATATGGTTTAATAAGTAAAATGTTTTCCTTTATTAATTTATTTAATATATATAAATATACCTGTATTAGAATTTAATTAAGACATCCCCTATGTAACTTATTATATTTAAACTATCTTATTTCCACAACCTTTAACTGCATTCCAAATATGTTTCATAGAGTATTTCTTTAACTATTTCTTAGGATTCTAGCTCTTATAACATTTAGTTATTATAAGTGTTAATTTATTAGTTCCTTGCTTTACCCTAAGTTACTACTTTATTCCCTTTTTATATATGCGTAAAAATATATTTCCTTAGTTTAATTAAAAATATTAACTCCCATATAGTATAATAAAAATAAAACATAAAATATTAAATTCCTTGTTTTACATAAGTTCCTATTTTTAAATCTACCATATAAGTATATATACATATATGTAAATAATTTCACTTCTCAAAAGCTAATACCCAAACATTATAAACTTACTGTTATAAAATGTTAGTTTAGTGTTCCATATTTTCCCCAGCTTAAAAAGTTCATTAACAAACCATACTTTAATTTTTGGTTACATTAAAAACTATATATTATAAGTTATTCTTATGAAAAAACTCATAAACACAGTTTTTAAAACCTTTACCATTGCCCAAAAATCTCCAAATTTAATATACAGTAACTATAACATTTTAGACATATTATAAAATTTTTATTTCATAAAAATATCTTTTTAAATTAGCCAAATAATTCAGAAAACCCGTAACTTGCAAAAATCATAACTTACGTTTAAAAACTCCAAATCCATAATAATTTACATCAAAATAAACTAGATTAAATAAGGAATCTATGGTTAAAATTGCAAGTCAAAATACCTTCGGGAAGGCCATTAACTAAAATCAACAAGAGTTAGAGCTAAATTCTGAAATTTTATAAACTTATAACAATTCTTTAATAACACCATCTAATCTCGGCCGTCCGTTTCATTAAGTCCAGATCGGACGGCCCCTAAACGCCTAGTTCATCAGCGAGCTCCTCTACCTAGTCGAGTACTAAATCGACATTATCTCACAATCTACAGAACCAAATTGAGTGATTCTTGTTCCTATGGTTTCGAAATTCA